>CAHIKZ030001391.1:2365000-2417500 GCA_903632075.3 Acanthosepion pharaonis | reverse complement strand
GATAGAAATAGACTGACATAGAAAGTAATAGACTTAATTAGATAGATAGATAGATAGATATAGATAGATAGAAAGAAAGAAAGAGAGAGAGAGAGAGAGAGAGAAAGAAAGAAAGAAATAGACTGAGATAGAAATAAAGTAATAGCCTGAGATAGATAGATAGATAGATAGAAATAGACTGAGAGAGAAAGAAAGTAATAGACTTAATTAGATAGATAGATAGATAGATAGATAGATAGATAATAGTCATAGCTGACTCAGACCAGGAAACAATAGTATTAAAAAGTACTCAATACGCATGTAAAATAAAAACAAGAGTAAAAATATCATGTAGAGATTTTAACTTTAAAAATCAGGAGGTCAGTTGAATCCTCTACTTTGGTTTCAACCTTACGTTATCCTCAGGTAATTTTTTTTATCAAATGACCACCTAACGCTTTAAAATTATTTAAAAAAACTAAAAAACGCTACATTATTATTTTCAAAAATACTTTTGAAAATAATAATGCAGCGTTCTTTAGACTTTTAGTGATGTGTTTCATCCGCTAGGATTTCATCGGACTGGGCTTCGTTGATGTTGCCACGTCTACACATGCGCACAAGACTAGAGACACGAAAGTTTAGAAAGAATATTTTTTCAGCCGAACCAAATCCATCTGTATTCTTTTTCTTAATCTTTTTCTCTCCGTCACCTTTTCCTCCTGATTATCCCATATTGTAACAATAGAAAATCTACTAAGACTAGTGAAATACTGTAAGACGCAAATTTATCGCGGCTAAACTAGCGATCAAGGCACTTTACAGATATTTTCGTGTATGTATATACATATTCCTTCTTCATACATATATATTGTTTTATTTACAAGGTAATAGTATATATACACACTCATATTTTGTATGTTGCGTATGTTGAATAGGCTTCGTGTGTGGGGGTGCGTATGTTCAGTCTCGTGTGTTTGTTTTTGCTAGTATGTGTGTATATATTCGTTCTCATGTATGGTGGATGTTTATGTGTGTGTGGTGGTGGGAGGTTATGATTTGTTTAGTGCTGGTTTAAATTTGTCTATGAAGTTATTTTCTTATATTTGTAGGTAAGAATAATTGTCTGTTTGATATACTAGCATACTTTTAAATTTACCTTCGTTGGATTTGTGAATGTGTTGTGACACAAAGAGTGTTATGTTGTCTGGTAATTTAATGATGCTTTTATGAAGAGAGACTCTGTTGTTTAGTGCTTGGGTGATACCTATGGAAGATTTGTTGCACTTGAATGCATAAATCACATTTTTGTAGTTGAACATTAAGTTTTTTCTTTATTGTGAACGTTATGGGATTTCAAAATGGTAAGTTTCCTTCTATATCGCAAACCCCATATCATTTTTGCTGCATTTTGTGACCACCAATAGTTCTGGATTGTTCTTGTATATTGAGGCGTATGCTAGAACTTGTTAGTTGTGGCGTTTCTTTTTGGGTTTCGTAGTTGCTCTAAAGGTATTTTCCTGATAGTTCAAGACCTTTGTTTGTTAGTGGTGTAGAGTAGACTCGTTTTTTTGACAGTCTGATGTAATTCTTCTAGGCGGATTTTTCGGAGGTGTTTGTCGGCCACTATAGTGAAAATAATACATGCTAGTGCATAGGGAATGAGACAAAAGAAAGTGAATTCCTTTAAATAATATGTGGAAATAACCATTCTTCGTCTGATTATGGTCACAAAATGTGGAAAATAAAGAGTAATATATATTTTAAAAAATTAAGTTAATTAATTAAAAGTCCACATTATAACACAAAACTTTTGAGGCTTCTCTTTTCTCTTTCATATATATATATATATATATATATATATATATATATATATATATATATATATATATATATATATATTCAATTTAAATAGAAAACAGACAACCATAACGGTCCATTGGTTTTCTATTTAAATTGAATCAATAATTAACTCTGATATGACAGTGATTTATCTGGATTACATCCTCCTTGGGATTATCCATACGGATTACCAAACTTTTCATTAGTTATATATATATATATATATATATATATATATATATATGGTGGCGCCTGGGGTGGCGGTCCCGCCATAGCCACCGAAACCGTGAGATCACCCCTGGTCGGCGGCTGATGAAGACAGCGTATCGCACGTGCTAAAACACGTTGTATGTTAATATATATATATATATATATATATATATATATATATATGAATATACTATTTGACTGTTAATTGAATATTGCCGCCTTATCTGCTCTGCTGGTCCGCTATATACTTCGCGATTCTCAACAAAATCAAAAGAAGTTTCTTTAATGAAATCGATTCTGACCGGGTCTCCCGAATTCGGTTACATGCCAACCACCGCCATGTGGCTTCCCTCTGTCTTTTCTATAAATATTTTCATACCAATTGCTCGCATGAGCTTTCCTCTTTGATACCTGGACTGCATGAATTTAAGTGTACTACTAGACTGACAAGAAGGCCTCACCGTTTCTTTTGTTGAATTAGATAGACGTAAGTTCTATTATAGGAGTTTCTTTTCTTGAATTTCTCACCTGCGAAACTACCCCCCCCCCCGATTTCGTGCTTCCCTGCCATCTACATTCTTCAAAGATTTAAATGCAACGTCAATCGCCATCTTTTATCATCCTGGAACCTGTTTTTTATTGCCCTTTCTCCTCACTAAAGTTCATTATCATTAATCATCAGTAATCGCTATCGGTTTATTGACATTTCTTTGCTTGGGGAAATGTTATATATATATATATATATATATATATATATATATATATATATATATATAAGCAAATGATATTGTAAGAACAGTTCACAACGATGAGAACAAGCAAATAAACAAACAAACAAAAGAAAGAAAGAGGATAAAAATGTAAGAAACGAAAGAAAGAAGGAGAAAATTTAAATAAAGAATTAATGAAAGATAAAAAGAATTAAAGATTTAAAGAAAGGAAGAAATAAAGAATGATTTAAATTAAAAAAAAGAAAGATTTAAATAAAAAATAAAGATTTAAATTAAGAAAGAAAGAGAGAAAGATTTAAATAAAGAAAGAAATATTAAAATAAAACATAAAGATTTAACTAAAAAAATAAAGATATAAATAAAGAAAGAAATAGAGAAAGATTTAAACAAATCTATATTCCGGATTCTGGAAACTGGTTGATAACAATTTGTTGGTATTTGGCCAATGGTCAGCGCTGATTGTTCCTATCTCACAATCAGTCTTGTAATCCTGTTGATATCTGGCCACTGTCCAGCAAGGTTAGTGATTTTAACCGTCAGCGACTGACTACAATAGCAACCGTCATTAATCAGTAAGTCAGTGGAACCTACATGAAACTGAGAAATAAACCAAAGACGACATGATGTAATTTCTAGTTAGGTTTGTATATATTTTAATTCATTTTCCTCCCAATAGTCGTCTTCTTGTTGGAGATAAGCAATGACAGAAAATGTGAAGATCTACCAAAAAAGACATCATTGGTAGATTTATCTTCAAAAACATACGTCAGGTTGGTAAGAAATTAGACAGGCGCCATTACTTAATGAGAAAAATGTAGAACGTGCATTAAAAGCAGCGGATTCGGTGGAAGTTTATTAGTTCTAACTGCGTTCCCTCAAACGTCATTAGAATGTTAAATTATCCCTTTAAAAGGTCTTGGCTTCTTAATATAGGATAGGATGCGCTAAAAGGTCTTTTGAACATCAGCGAAAGATTTTTTTAAATCATTTCACCCCAAGAAAGGTAATTAAGCGACTAAGACAAAATAGGTTACTGAGAGTGAAGGAATAAGAAAGAGAAAACCTTATTAACCAGCGAGAAGAATAAAAGAAGAATAAAAAAGACAGTAGATAACGCCTAATATTGCATTTAAATGACTGAAGTTCGAAATTGGCTGGAAAGTCAGAAGACAAAAGAAAGTTCCACAGGCGACGAGTGCTACAAAAGAAACTGTTAGCAAAGAACATACGGTTGCACCTAGCCAATTCAACTAAAAGGATGAGACCTAACTGCCAATCTAGTACTGCGTTTAAATTCATAAAGTCTAGGTACCATAGAGGAAAGTACTATTTTGAAAACACAAAAACACAATAGAGGAAAGTCCTTCAGATCAATTACCATGAAAGTATTTATTTTTAAAAAAATGCTCAGGGTAGCTACATTACAGTGGTGGAAAAGTGACTGAAGCCGAGATGCCAGGTCATGTCAAATAATATTGCCGATTCTGTCTTGGCTTTTATCAAGAATCTCTAAATATATATCAGAAGCAACAGACCTTATCTGGCTGCAATATTCAAAGCATGGATGAACGGTAAACTGATAAATTAGTAAGATAGTTTTTGGGGAGAAAAATTGTATGCTACAAAGCCAAAATTTTAACCTAAGTCATGTCATGTCCTGAGATAGATAGATAGATAGATAGATAGATAGATAGATAGATATTGAAGAGAATGAGATAAATAGATAATGTGCAGACTGAAATAATGTGAAGACTGATAGATAGATAGATAGATAGATAGATAGATAGATAGATAGATAGATAGATAGATAGATAGATAGATAGACTGAGATAAATACATATTGAACTGAATGAGATAGATAATGTGTAGACTGACATAGATAATTGCAGATTGAAACAGATAATGTGCAGACTGAAATAAATAGATAGATAGATAGATAGATAGATAGATAGATAGATAGATAGATAGATAGACTGATAGTTGTTCATTTTGTCAGATTTCCAGGAGTGAGTAACTCATCATAGATAACAATGTTAAGCATTCCTTGAAGAATAAAACTGCCTGATTTAATTGTTATTTTTTATTTACCAATTTCTGGTTAATCTGGAACCATGAAAAGAGGACCAATTGAATATTTCCAGCACATTTCATCTGCTTCCATGATAGATGGGCAAATTTCTCTCAATCTGTAACAAAGTAAAAAAAAAGAGATGACATTATTTAAAAAAAAAAAAAAATTCTAGTCTCCGTTGATATAATGTTCTCATTTGTTTCTCTCCGATTACATAATAATGATAATATTTAATGCCACTGGGTTCGAAATCAATTTAATTATATTCTCAGTCCACTGAAATTTGGGACTCTTGTCATATTTTTAAAAATATTGCCGTCGAAAAATTAAAAGACGTTGAAAATGTCTTAATAATAAAAATTGAAATTACCCTCTCTAATTACATCGATGAGAAAAATATGGCGAGAAATCGGTTAAACTAGAACATGAATAAAGAAAGAAAGAAAACGAAAGAAAGAAAGAAAGAAAGAAAGAAAGAAAGAAAGAAAAAAAATGAAAGAATTGATGAAATCAAATGATGAATATTAAAAATAAAACAAATATTTATCAAAAATAAAGAATAGAAAAATGAATAAGATAGAAAAAAATAGAGAAAGTAAAAAGAAGGAATGGATTGATAGAATCAAATGATTAATATTCGATAATAAAACAAATATCTATTAAAATAAACGGAGAGAAAATGAATTAGAAAGAAAGAACGCAGTGATGAACTTAACCAAATGATTACTACTAAAAATAAAGCAAATACTTTTTGAAAGAAAACAGGAAAGAAGACTGAATAAGAAAGAAAGAAAGAAAGAAAGAAAGAAAGAAAGAAAGAAAAAAGAACGAGAGATAGAAAGGAAGAAAGAAAGAATTGATGGAATCAAATGATTAATGCAAGAAAGCAAATATTTATTAAAAGAAAACGGAAATAAAAATGAATAAAAAATAAGAAAGCTAAGAAGTGAACACAGTAAGATGATAAAATACAAAAAAGGAAAAAAGATTTAAAGAAAATAAAAGGACAACGAAAGAAAAGGAAAAAAAAAACAAAAAAGAAAAGAGACAAACAAACGGACAAAACGTAATTGATGGAATTAAAAAATTGATACTCGAAAATAAATGAAATATTTATTAAAAGAAAATAGGAG
Source organism: Acanthosepion pharaonis (assembly GCA_903632075.3). Lineage (NCBI taxonomy): Eukaryota > Metazoa > Mollusca > Cephalopoda > Sepiida > Sepiidae > Acanthosepion > Acanthosepion pharaonis. Next base: position 2,411,534 of record CAHIKZ030001391.1, on the reverse strand, counting down.
AATGAAAACGCAAAAAGAATGAATAAAAACGGAATAAAAGTTAAGTTTTCCAAATAAATTAAAGAGGATAAAATAAGAAAGAGATAAAGAAAAGAGTAAAGAGAAAAAAAAATTTTTAAATTTAGATTTTAAAATTTTCGTCTCTTGTCTCTTAAAGTTATAATATTCGTCTTCACAAAGAATTATGACAATTCCTTGACATGTGTCAAATATCTTCTAATATTATTTTTTCCTGTTCTGCTCCTAACTTTCCGTTCACCTTAATCATTCTACAAATCAATTTTAAACATAAAATCAAATGAAAAAAAAAAATCATTTCTGAAAAAATATTTACCCTATTGATAATGTGCCTAAAACGCTTTTCCATGCAACTCTTTTTGAATTATAAACAAAAATATACGAAAACCCGAAAGAAATTTTAATAATGTGAATACGAATTACAGATATTTACCGTACAAGGCAAAATTTAATCATTCTCTGACAAACCAGTGAATACTTACTGGACAATGCCAAATTTGGTAAGAGGCGACGTTCATTAATCGATAGCATAAAAGACTATAATATCCAACTGTCTCTATAGAATATGTTTTGTTCTATAGATAAAATATAATCAATATTCAGATTAATGTTTTAGGAAAAAAAAAAATCTAAGATCATCTTTTAATGGACATCTTCATTGGTAATAACTACGAGACACTATTTTTCTTAGGAGCAGCCCAACAGAGTCAAATTGAAATCTATGCCACTTAACAGTGTTGTATCGATATCCATGCTACTGTATTTCCTCATTGGGCACCTCGGTGTGGTGTAATGGTTGGCAAGCTTGTCTCGCTGGAACAACTACGACTGAGTAGTGAGTACAATCCTCACTGGGTGCCCCATACTTTCGGCCTTGTGCCACATCTGAGCTACGCTTGGAAAATCATTGTATTTCCTCATGTATAATATGACTTGAGTATAATACGACCCCGTGTTTCTGAAGCTGATGACAGGGAAATCAGTTACATGCTTGAGCGTTTATGATCCCGTAGTACAGCCATCGTTATTTTTTGAAAAGTTGGACTATATTATCTATTAAAATCTGAATGCCGGACCTATATTTAATTGAAATATCTAATATTTCACGATATCAAAGAGCAGATATTTACCACTGCGTGTTTTTTTTCTTTTAATTTTCATTTTGTTGTGTTTGGTATATCTCACTGTGTCGTAGCAGTCGTAGCCAGTTCTCCGCGTTAAGTTTAGCCAACGGGTTTGATAAGCAATGCCCTCATGTTCACCCGTTGTTCTCTATTTAAACTTGTCTATCTCATTTGCATGCGATACTACACCTCCCTGAATCGGTGAGGTCGTATACCCTTTTTTTTTTCTTTTTTCTTCTATCTCTGATTATTCCCGTACTGTGTTGTCCTTTTCCTTGTCTTTCTTGTTTTCTCTTTAATGATAATCTCGGTCTCTCTTCATTTTCTTCTTCACTCTCGTCTGTCTTTTCATTTTCACTTTCTTCCTGCTCTCTTCCACTTTTGTGATTTTTTGTCTCTTTTGATCTTCCATTTCCACGCCATCCAGTTCGTTTCTGCTTCTGAATTGATCTGCATGTGCCAGTATATTTTGACCCTTTTTCTCAAGTATAGCCGTGTTGTGTCCTTTTTGTATCAGGAAATTTGCTTCTCCTGGATTAGCCTCTTTATTCTTTCTATACCATACCTTTTCTTTCATTGAAAAGGACGTAGTTATAGGAGCTCTGATTTCTCTTCCCATTAATGCCAAAGGGCTCAGTTTTCTTCCCGCATGCGAACTGAATTTGTAACTGAGTTGCATTTTTGGTTGTGTTGTGGTAGGATCCACCTAATTTGCATAGTGGAGTACCGTCCATATAAATATGGTTGGTACCGGGAAGAGAGGGAGGAATCAAGAGATTCAACCAGAGACTCTGCCCGACTGCGACTCAGTCAACACATTCTCCAGAAACGGTCTTACCAGGAATATACAAAAGACTATATGTATATATTGTGTACACTTTCTTGTTTCAATACATTTTGTTCTAAGTACATTTTGTGTTGTATTATTATTCCATGCATTATTCAAGTTTCAACAGGTAGATACGCTTCTATGCTTTCATTAAGAGGTGAGAATGCTTTTAACCCCATTTTTACTGTTTGTACCATTCTTTCCGCAATGCCATTGGACTGTGGGTGATACGGTGGTGTCTTGTATGAGATGCATCCAATTTTAACCACGCAAATAAGTTCGCATCGCAAAATTCGGGTGAATTGTCAGTGACTATTGCCTGGGGTACTCGATTCCTTGAGAATATAGTTCTTAGCACTTGCTTTATTTTGGTGGTTGTCTGTTTTTTTACTCTGACAACCTCTGGTCATTCTGAATATGAGTTTCTGTCTCCAAAAACTTGGTTCTTTCAGCAATGACCAATCTTTTCTTTGGTCTGATGTTCTTTTTTTGTACTTTTTAACAATTTCTTTAAATGTCATTTCTTCTAATCCGCTCGGGTAACACATTGTCGAAATTTTCTTCACAGCTTCACACCCAGCAATAACAAAAAATTAAGTTATCTCGTTCTCTTCCGTCGTTCTTTGTGACCCTTAATTATTTCACTCTTGCAAATGCAGCAAAAGTTCTTATCTATGTGTTTTATGTGTTCTGGGTCGTCCAGCGAATTTTAGAATCCTATTGGCGACACCATTGTTATATTTGGTATATCTCTCTATGCAGTAGCAATCGTAGCCTGTTCTCCGCGCTAAGTTTAGCAAACGGGTTTGTCAAGCAATGCCCCTATGTTCACCCGTTGTTCTCTATTTAAACGTCTATCTCATTTGCATACGACCTTACACATTTCAAAACTTATTTTCGGAGAAAGTTGCAACTAGACAGACCCGGTAATACATTTTAAGGTATTAATTAATATATAATACATTTCTGTTTGATATGACTTGATTATATTTGATTATATTTCTATATATAAATTATGAAAATAAAAAAAAACGTCTATCATTAAGAATGAAGAGACAAACAAATATTACCGGACATATCAAATACCATTTTTTAAACAATTGTTATCAACACCTGCTTGTTTTATTATCTATTTTGCTAACTGAGCGTATTTGCAATCTTGCTGTTTCAAATAGCAGTTTTTATTTAAAATAAGTAAAAATTTCTGTAAACGTATACTTGTGTATCATACACACACTGTATTGAATAATCAACGCCAAATATCAACTTTAGAAGCTTTATTTAGCTAAACTACATCGTTAGTAATTAAACGACCTTTTATACAGAGTACTTAGTATTGAAATGGGTAGGATGGGAGAGTTCTTTATTATCGCAAACCTCTTTATACACACAAGAAAATACGGTACTTAATTCCTAGGAAATTGATGTCTAACCGAATATATGAGCAACGATGAAGTTTTAGAGAAAATTTAAGCCAAAAGGACACTTAGACATAACATCAAAAAGAAGCAGACTAAATTTATAGGGGACATAATGAGGAAAGAGGGCTTTGAAAATTTGATACTCATAGGACAAATTAAAGGCAAGAGGGACAGAGGAAAACAATGCATAACCTAACTAGAGAGCTTGTAGAAATGGATGGCAGAACAGGGTTTAAGAAAGATAAGAAAAAAAATTATTAGGGGGAACAAACGTCAAGACACTGTGGAGGGCCATGATCCAGAAGGCACACGGAACATAAGAGAGGAATCCAGGATGCGATGGATAAATTGCCATCTAAATTACGCAAAAATGAAAATAACACTGACAGCTCATGTCAAAAAAAATATCTTGAAATACTAAAGGGTACATTTTTTTTCAATAAAATCACTACCGGCTTTATCCATGGCCTCCAGACGACTTCGGAATCTTCTGCAACTCTTCTTGACGATCTCTTTTTTAAGTTGATGAATGCTGTCATAATCCATCCCTTCAGTCCATCTTTGGTGTTACAGGGAATTTTGTTAGTCTCTCGTTAAAATGCCCCCCCCCCCTGCACATACTAATCAAGCGGGTTGCAGCCTGGGGAATTGGGTGGCCAGATGTAAGGGGTGATGTAGTTGCAGAAATTGTCTATCAACCATAACTGGTTTCTCCTGCTTGTGTGGCATAGTGCAGAGTCCTGCTGTCAGACATAGGGCCATGCAGCAGCCACCAAGTGCAACACTATCTCCTCAAGTCACTTGATGTAGGCCTCTAATGTTGAATCTGAGGTCCTGTGGGAAGACGAATAAAGGTATAACGTCGCCATCACCAGTGATCTCTCCAAACACCTTTAGACTCAGCCAACTCTCTTCGAATCCTCTGCACTGTTCGCAAATTGATGCCCATGAATGAATGAAATGTTCGTATTGAAACTTCCGGTGCGAATTCCAAGCAGTACAGCATGCTGTTTCTAAATTTCTGGTGAAGTGAATTGCGTCATGGTGATTTTTTTTCTACTATATTCTCCAGTCAGTCGACAAAATCAAAAACAAACAACGTGCGTGCGTGAAATTAAAAATATAATATGGTACCCTGCACGTTAAGACCCGTGTGGTATGATCAAATCTAGGAACAACTATTATTTTCAGACATGGAATATATTCAACGACTAAAAAAAGAAAAAAATAATGGTACGTTAAGTTCATAATCTATCTTGAGCGACTTTGATGCGTATTTGGATGGACAAAAATAAAATCTTTGAAACTGCCCGTGTTTTAATTTAATAAAAATATGAAAAAAGCTTTTGCTTTCGTTGCCCGAGGCATCGATTGTCTAATTAAACATTCATAATGAAACCACTTAGAGCAAGAAATTTAGAAATCTTTAATGAAACAAACAAAACAAATATGCTCCACTCCTGTTGCTTTGCGTCATTCTAAGCTAAACTTAGTAAATATCAATAATACTTGACGCCTCTCTGAGCACTAGTGACCAATAAATAATTACTACTGTAGTGAGGTTAATCAAGAAAGTCTTTCCTAACAATCAGAAAAAAGAACAGTTGAAATGTCTGGAATATATAACGAGGAAAGAAGGGTTAGAGAATTTAACACTCAGCAACTGTTTTGTGTGAATGGATAAATGACAAACCAAAGAAAAAGATGTATGGTAAAGAGTTAATTAGAGCAAGAAATGACTGGACGGTGTGGAGATCCATGATTGCCCATTGAAGAGACGCGATATATAAAGGAAAATTGCTTCAAGAGAAGGTAAGACTGGTATGATATACTGAAACGAGAAAAATATGAGGAAACATCGACTCACGTACTTAAGGGTTTTCTGTGACGAGAGAACAAATATAAACTTTTTGATAAAGAGTCAAAATGTATTAGATTAATCAAGGGATTACAAAACTGTTAAGTAATTTCAAATAAACAGTACGAGATAATTTTGGAATGAACGGTTTCGTAAAATTAATGTAAATGGAAGATAGGTTTTGTGTGAGTGTCCATGCGTAAGTGTGTGTGTGTTTGAGAGAGTACATTTACTACATTTATATGTAGAGGACTGAACGTGCATGCATTTTTCTAATTTCGTTTGATTAAGAGTATAAGTTTAGACTTAAAGATTTTTATATAATAGTAAGAATAATGGATGTATTTTTTAGGAAAATTAATATAAGTGGTAAGGTTTAGTTATCGAATTAGTATTTAAAACGTAGAAACAGTGGATTAAGCTTTGCAAGAACTAATCCAGCTTATCTCGTTATGAATTCCGAGGAAATAGCGCGAATCAAAACCGAATGATGTAAAAGACAAGACTATATAGGAGGGAGGGGTGAAAAGCCTTTATTTCATTGGCTGATGTTGACTGACGTATGTCAATAAGAACGGTCGGACTTCGAGCCATATCTAATTTTTTTTTTTTTTTGCAATATCGAAGTGCGTATTACGACGCTATAAAGAAGGCGACCTGACTGTTGGAATCAGGTCGGGGTTGTTGTTTGAGCCGATATGATGCAAAAACCAAAATCGGCGATGAAGACAGTGCATCACTGAAGACCATCTTTGATGCATCTGAAATGTATTATTCAACTTTGCAGCAGAAAAAAAGAGAGGAAGTTGTGGAGAAGCATTATTAGCTACGTCTTGAAGAGAATTGGCATTTAGAATAATGAGAACTAATGAATTTTAGAAAGCATCCCTATCGAAAACAGAAATATGATGACTACTGAATTTGTTATTCATCTATGCATTATGTCTCTCTAGGACGTGGGGCATCGTAGCTCTCCGCCATTTTTTATCCTTAGTAGCCCTTTGCAATATTTGTGTTGTTTATTATCTCTTCCCCACCCTGTTCTACCATTCACTTACAAAATCTCGTTAATTTCCCTCTGCTCCTTTTGACTTTAATACATCCTGTGAGTGTTAAATTCGCCAAGCTCTATTTCCTCTTCAAGTTCCCTAGAAATTTCAACTGTCTCTTTCTGATTCTAAATATAAGCATCGTTTTTGTTTCCATTTTCCTTAAAACGTCCTCATTACTAACATGGTCTGTTCATGGTATTCTCAGCATCCTTCTGTAGTGTCTACTTTATCTGTGAGGGGATTGTCCAACATCCAATGTCATACATGCGAAAATACATTATATAACAGTTTAGTACTCTTTTCTTTGTTTCTAATGACATTTTGCTTTTTCTTAATACTTTGCTTAGCTTTTGTGAGGCATTTTTGCTATTCGTTGTGCATTCGGATTTTGATGTCATATTTTCCATAACATGTTAAAATACTTCCAATATATAAAAATGTTATACTATCTTCATTTTGGTATCGCCAATTCGCTGCTCGCACCTTGGGCTTTTCCTCTTGTTGACAACTATACACTGTCTTCATACAATTGATGCTTAGTCCTTTCTTCTGACTTTCCTTTACTCCCTTCTCTGGGATTTCGTGCAATTTTCTTTTTGCGTATCAATACTGTGTCATCTGCATATTTCATATTGTTATGATTGTGGCCAATAATGAATCCTGATAGGACTTCTAGTTCTCTCATTCTGTACAGTTTGAATAAGTCTGGTGAGAAGACATATTCTTGTCTTACGCTCCTTTGCATGCTTGTGTAGATGCTCAATGCATTTTGTATCCACAGTACACTAACTTCACATCTAGTTTCGCCCAATACCGCCAATTGCTACAAAGCCAAAACATTACTCTGAAAACTTGAGTCATGTTCTTAAATGACCTCATCATATCGCGACTTTCATATGGATGTTATGCATGGTGCCAAACCCGTTCAAAAATATCTAAACTGTAAGCGCTATTCAACTGATTCCTAAGATCAATGGTAAAAAAGGCTTTGAGTGAGTAAAGCCTGGGGGTCTTGGCCAAGCAAAGATCATCTTTTTTTAACATTGTGGACTGGCGCTACAAAATCACAAACAAAGAACTGTACCAAATAACAGAAACCGCATCACTTGAGGACTACCAACAGCGGCAACAACTAAAATGGCTAGCATATGTAACATAAAGAGAAAATAATCAAGATATTAACATTCTACACCACTTCAAATAGAATGTTCGGAAGGGAAGCTCCATTCATACTAGAAAGAGCCATAACAGCTACTGTTTTCCTGAAAAGTGTTTGAAGAGAAAGATGTTATAAATTTCAACCGAAAGCAGTACTAGCTGTTTGGTCAATGGTCAAAACGGCTAATATTACCATTACCATTATTAAAAAGAATACTTATATAATTTCAATATAACTTGAATATTCTATAACAGTATGTCGTCTGTATATCTTATATTTTAAAGATTGTGGTTACCAATGATCAATCCTGTTAGAACGTCTAATAGCATCGTTAAATCATATTAATTAATTGTGTTCATGATTCTATTTGATTTTTAGTTAAGACTCTACGTGTTTTCACTGAACAATGCGACGAAACAACTCAAGAAATGTCAACAAGATGCTAAATGACTTTAGACTGAGACAAACTTATGACAATCTATTTTTTTTCTCAAATTATTTTTAGTTTATATTGTTTTTCATTTATCTTCCCTATTCGCAAAATATTCAAGCTTGTCTGTCTGCATATTGATCAAATGAGCGAAAGGTGGAATAGCCCATCATCTATCTAGCCGTTATGGTAAAAGGTGCGAATGATTTTAATGGCTCGAAAGATGGAATTCGCGCAGACTGTTTATGCACGCGATACATGGAATGGGGAGTTAAAAGCTTTGCTTAAAATATTTTTGTTTACTGAGAGTTGTGAGTTCAATCCCATAGTCTGGTAGTACTGAGAAATGACATATTCTGGTTCAGTAGTGGAAACAGACAAGTTAAACAAAAATGAATAAGACTTAGTCTACTGACTGATACACAATATTACTTATGTGTGGAATGAGAACAATATGCACTCGTAGACCGAATAAAAGGTCCGGTTTAAAATACCAATAATTTTAACGAATATGAAGAGAGACACTTGAAGACTGGATGGTATAATGGCCGACATATTATGACTATAAAAATCAAGATAAGCATTCTAGTGCCAATGTTGTTAACTGGGGCAAGAGATGTACTGTAAATTTTAACGCCTAAAAGGAATCATAGAAAACCATTTTGCCCTCCATCAGACTAGCTAACGCTGACACCCAGGAGAACAAAATGTGGGGGAATTATATTGAACAAATTGTGAGGTGTACTGCTAGGAAAGTTTTTTTTTCCCGCCAAAATTTATCCTTCACAGTGACTAATCTGCTGCTCGTGCTCTAAATCTCAAAATTCAAAAAAGTATCTGTAATTTTATCAGTGCTGACCTGGCATCTCGATTTAAGTCATTTTGACACCACCATGACGCGACTTCCCTCTGTCTTTTTTCATGGTAATTGTTCTAATGAGTCTACCTCCTTGGTACCTGGACTGAATGAATTAAAGCTAACTACTAGATTGGCAGTTACTTCTCATTGTTTTAGTGTTGAAATAGCTAGATGTAACCACAAATTCTATTCTAATAGTTTTTTTCTCGCATCACCCGACTGAAGAACATTCTTTTAGTTCCTTTGTTCAATTGGCATCTACATCCTACAAAAATGTAATGTCAATCGCCATCTTCTGTCTTCCTGGAACTTGTTCGTATTTTAGCCATTCTCCTCATTAAAGTCTTTTCATTCTCTTTCACTCCCAGTAACCCCTTGCGTCTTTGTGGTAATATCACTTGCTTGTGGTGAAATGATTAACATATATATATATATATATATATACCAAATCTGCCAAACATTAATATCTTCCCATTCTACTAATGCAACGAGAAAACCACCCAACAAAAAAGCTCATTAATAAAAAAAAGATGCTTTATCAGCAAGTTTAAATCAATATTAAATAACATTGCATAAACCAGAGGCACGTCACTCAAAATAGATTATGTCATATTTTCCTTGACATAAGCGACATATAAAATCAGTTACACCCCTTGATTTTCATTTGTTCAAGACATAAGCGGCAGCAAATGAGACTATAAACATTTACAAACTTTTTGTAAAGCTAAAAGCGAAACCGGTTAAAACATTTTTTTTTTCTGAAAAGCCACTTGTAAGTGTAAGGTAGCAGCGAGACGACGTGTATCTGCCTCGATACTCGTTGCCGTGAATGTCTTGTTTAAGTAGCCCACTCTCGCCTCTCATGTAAGCGGGCGAGTCTACTTCTATGGGGGTGTGACGCCAAGACCATTCCGGTCTTGTAACTGGGCGTCTTAGGTTCGATTCCACCTCTACACTCCCCCTCCCTTCCGGGGCCACAAGATACTCGCGTTGTGGTCCAATGTTTTGAGGCTCTGGAGTAGTCGTGCGACGTGCCCCACGTCTGTGGGGATAGGTTCCTGGGTGGTCGCGTCACCCTTCTGCTACGACGCACCTGTTGGTCTTCCTCAACCTCCATCATTCCAGGGATGCTGTGTCATCTACCTCCATCGGTTCTGGTAGAGTGTCGAATGTTTCGGGCTGGTTTTGATCCATATCAGTGGTGGACCATTCTCCCGGTATTTCGGGCCCTGTTGGGTTGTCTATGGTATCCAACATTCCTGGGGCACCTGAGGTATCGAGTGGCAAGGAGTATCTACTACTGGGTTTATTTTTCGGAGGAATCTGCGATTGCGACAGGTTAACCAGTTACTCCCATCCATGCGTACATTATACTGCCGGTTACCCAGTGTTTCCACCACCCTTCCTGTCTTTGCCCATCGGCGCGGGTATGGACCAACTTGGTTCTGTATCTGCACCGTTTCCCCGATTTTCAGTTCCTGAAGTGGGTGACTTTTTAGATTGTATTCTCTTTCATTCCTTAAGTGTCTTTTTGCCATCGCTGTTTCCCTATAATGACTGATTTCTCTCCAGCGTTTGTGGATTCGATATCGGTCCTGGAGCACTGGGAGATGGTCCTTTATCACGTGACCGTAGAGCATCATTGCTGGAGACATATGTAGGTCTCGTACCGGGGTGTTGCGATGAGTCAGTAGGGACCTAGCTGCCTGGTCATGGCATAGGCGACCGCAACTGTCCGTGCTATCAACAAGTATCCTTTTAGCCGTTTTAACTGCTAGTTCTGCTCTCCCGTTGCTTTGAGGGTAATATGCCGATGATGTTCGTTTCCTTATGCCCCAATTATCTAGGAACCGGTTAAATTCACTGGAGTCAAACGGTGGTCCGCCATCGGTTGAAAGTTCCTCCGGTACGCCATACGTGCAGAACCAGTTTCGTAGGGGCGTCACATGTAGCCTTGGCATTCCCGGACGACATCAGGTGACTTCTACCCATCCGGTGTATCTATCTGCATATACTAGATAGTTCTTCCTCGTAAATCGAAGAAGTCCGTCACAGTCTTCTGAAATGGGAACTCGGGGTTCGAGGGCGGCATTAGGGGTTCCTTGGGTTGTGATGGAGCTATTACGTTGCATACTTTGCACTGGGCCCGGGTTTGACGAATGCTCGCGTCCAGTCCTGGCCAAAACAGCCGCTGTCTAGCGTTTGCCAACATTCCATTGACGCCCTGATGCGCTGAATGGAGTGATTCCAGTACCTCCGCACGTAGCTTTCTGGGTATGAGGATTTTATTTTCCATTATCGTCACCCCTTCCAAGCAATATAACTCCTCTTTCATATGCCAAAACCGGCGAATTGTCTCCGGCAGTTCGTGCCGAGATTTAGGGAAGCCATTTTGTATGAATTCGGCGAGGGAACGGCATTCCTCGTCAGTAGCAGCTGCAGCCACAATCCTGTCCCATGTTATTGCTCTTAATTTAGGGTCCTGCGATGTCCTCTTCGTTTGCTTCCTCCTGGCTTAACGCCACTGGGCATCTCGATGTACAGTCTGGTGCCGCATTGAGTTTGCCAGGGGAGATGCTTTATTCGAAATTTGTACATCAAGGACCGTTCTTTGAAGTTAAACAGTCTTGGGTTCTTTATGTCCTCCAGAGCTTTGTCCGAGAAGATCTTCACCAGGGGCTTATGGTCCACGGTGACTAACAGCTCTGGGCACCCCAAAACGAACATCCGGCATGCTTCCAGTCCGTAGACTAATGCCAATGCTTCTCCTTCCACTGGTGCATATCGGGACTCTGCGTCATTAGTGAATCGGGAGCCGGCCAGGATTAACTTCCAGTGGTCCTCACCACACTTCGGTCCAGCTTCGGTGGCACAGTTGCAGTGCTTCTGGAAAAGAAAATATCCTAAGCCTGTTTTGCTGAAGTCCGTCGACAAACAAGTTGGCCTATTCACTTCGAAGGTTCTTACACCGTTCTCGATTTCTTCTGTGATCCTTCTTTTCGACTCTTCGAAGATTCGATCGAGTGTGCTGTCCCAGTAGAACTTCCGATTTTTTGTCTTTAGCAGCTCCCGGAACGGGGCCATTACCTCGGCCTGAGAAAAAGCGTAGGCTACCTGGTTTACCATTCCAAACCAGGATCTTATGTCAGTTATATTTTTGGTGTCGGGAAATTCCGTATTGTTTCAGTCATTTTTTTGGTGGGTTTTATCCCGTCTTCTGTTATCAAGAATCCGGCAAATTCCACCTCTTTTTCCGCGAAGTGAAATTTCTGGGGTTGAATACGATACCATTTTTGCTGCAGTTATTTATGTACTCTATAGTATGCCAAAATGATGATTCAATAGAGTTGTCCCATAGTATCGTATCGTCAATACATCTTGTTTTCCTGGGCATATCTACAGTAATATTGTCGAACCTGCGTGTATATGCGTCTCCTGACGCTTGGAATCCTTGTGGTGCCCGAAGATAACGGTATCTACCCCATTCCGTGATGAAGGTAGTTGCATCTCTTGCCGATGGAGAGAGGGTTAGGCTATGATAGCCAGTCCATGCATCCAAAACGGTTTTTCTAGTTTTCGCAGGCACCAGCGATGCCTGATTGAAAGGAGACGGTGTATGATGGGTTTCTCGTAGGGTAGCGGTGTTGAGCTTCTGTAGGTCCACCGTACGCCTCGGTGACCCGTCCTTTTTCGGTGCAACCACCATTCTGGAGCACCATGTTGTAGGTGTACCCACTGGTACAGGTTCTATGATGCCCAATGCCACGTCTCGGTCGAGGTCCTCCTTGACTCTTTTCTTCCAATGGTGTGGGATACTGTCCGGCTTAGGTGGGACATTAGTTCTTTGTGGGCACCCACATGGTGCCTTTCCGCCGTCGCTAGTTGCCACGTTCTGCTGGGAAGTTGGGTCTGGAAAGTTATCTGGCACCAGACCAAGGTCTTTTAGGGCCGACTCGGACAGGCAGAAATCTGATGTATTTTTTGATACATATATAATCTGACGTGTTTCCCGCGATCCTACTCTGACTTTAGCGAATATCACGCCTTTTATGTTTAGTAGGTTATCCGTGATTCCCCGAATTCGGTGACTAGTCGGTACTAGACATTTGTCTGGACACTTCAGAATTTTTGGTTTCTGGTCCGCTAGAGCATGTCTGTGCCCCAGTGTCTGCGATCGCCTCGATCCGGTGAGTATGGAGGCCAGCTTGTCCTATGGATATGTGCCCGAATTCCGCATGGGCCTCTGGAATCAGAGTTATCTCTACCATCAGGGTTGGTGCTGGATCAGGAGTACCTCTTCGGAACTTACTTTTGTTCCAAATCAGGTGCGGCACGGCCTTTGGTTTTGTCAGGTTGATTTCACCTCTCCTTTTCACTTGTCCATCTTGGACGATCATCCGGTTACGACCCTTCTTGTGTCTTTGGGTGGTGAGAGTTCTGGATTCTGCTCCGACCACACCGCTGTAGATTTGTTGCTGGACCCCTGCTTCGGTTTCCTGCAAACCCCTTTTAAATGTCCGGTTAAGCCGCAATTGTGACAAGTCATCTTTGCTGCTGGGCAACCCTTCGTTCATTCGAGCCGTCAGGGTGTGAGCTCTTCCACACCATTTACAGGGTTCAGTGTCTCTCAGGGTTGATACGGTCTGGTTCTCCCGAGGCCGCTGCCTGCGGCCCGATCTCTGTGTGCTCGTTGTAGTAGGGTATACGTTACTATGGAGATGGGGTGTAGACTTGTCCGTGGTCTCTAGGCTGACAAGCCTGTTGAACTTTTCTTCCAGTGTCGTAAGTGTCGCAGCCTCAGACAACACCTTGCTTTGATGCTCCAGGTTTGCCAGCCCAGCCACCATTTGTCCTGCTACCATATCGTTGGAGTAGCTGACTTTCCGACCGCATCCTATCCCGTTCGGACAAGTCACTGAAAAGTCGCAGAATTTTGCGACTGATCGAAGTCGTGCCACGAAGTCCGTAATCGATTCCCCTCCTTCTGCCTTACGGAGTGGAATTCTTGCCGGTACACTTCTTTGTGTAGGCTTCTGACGGCTACGAGCTTTATGTGTCGTAACAGCTCTTCCTCCGTGACGGAGTTTAGTACTTCTGCTCCTACCATATCGAACAACAGCCTGTTCACTTCTGGGGCACAGGCCGTTTCTCAACTCGTTTCTTAACGCTGTTGGCTCCGTCAACCCACACATCTCCTTGTATCTATTCAGGAGTCAATGAATATCGCCCAATCACCATCACTTGAGTCCGGTTCTATATTAGGTCTGTCGGGTCTCCTTGTAAGTGACTTTCTCGGCTGTCCTCCGTCTCTTCGCAGGGCGATGATCTCTTGCTGTAGCTCGATGAGCTGTCGAAGTAATGTCTGCTGTGTTTGTTCGTCCATATTCCAACGTTGTTTGTAGCAGGTTTCCTATATCGGCGACGCCATGTAAGGTAGCAGCGAGACGACGTGTATCTGCCTAGATCCTCGTTGCCGTAAATGTCTTGTTTAAGTAGCCCACTCTCGCCTCTCGTGTAAGCGGGCGAGTCTACTTCTATGGGGGTGTGACGCCAAGACCATTCCGGTCTTGTAACTGGGCGTCTTAGGTTCGATTCCACCTCTACAGTAAGTAAAACAATTTAATAGTTTTCTGTAAACATAAATGTATTTTAAATATTATATATAAATATATAAAACATTAGGTGTTTTTCCAAATCTTGCTTTTCTTTATAGACTTCTTAATCAGACTTTCCTAACAATTTCACTTTTTTTATATATATATATATATATATATATATATATATATAATAGTAATTTCACATCTAAATTTCACTTTTTTATATATATATATATATATATATATATATATATATATATATATATATATAAAAATATATAAGTATATAGAAAAATGGTAATTTCATATCTAAATTTCACTTTTATCTCAATATAAGTAAACACTAAAATAGTTGTTTAAAATCGTATGTTTTAAAAGGGCTCAATATCAAGTTAGAAAAATTAACCTTGTGGAGCGATATAATATCCTAAATTAATAAAACGCTGAATGGAACACGACCGCGGTTTCGACCGCCAAGGTCTCATCAGGTACTTAACGAAATAATAGATAACTCAGCAAGAACTAAAATAAGAATTTAAATTTCTGAATGCGGCACCGGAAGTAATGAGGGGGAGAAGAAGTGATAAAAAACATAATTGTTTTTCCAACTTCATCCAGGTAAGTATAATCCCAAAATCAATTTTCTCATGAGCCTAAATTTTGCCATAATTTTGGACCTCTCATTCAACAACTCGGCTACACCGTTTTATTTTGCAATGGCCCATTTCTCTTGACACAGCTTACAGAAGTTGCTATTCACTTTACTAGCTTTTACTCTTCTTAAAATATTCTATTTAATGGCCGGGATTCTTTCATTTTTTCACTACAACTTCAATAATAGTTTGCTAAACTTGAATTGAAGCTGGGTTCGGGTATTCTACAGGACGAGGTATAGTTATGCCACCACTTTTTAAATTGGTCCTCAGGGCAGCAAATGCATATTTTTGCACTACCATTGTCATTTTCTACCTCGGCACAATACACTACACCTTCTGTGCAACATGCCCCATTTAAGGGACAATAATTTTTCTTCTGCAATTACAAAGGACCTTAGTTCCACTCCTTCGAATTTCTTTTGTTCAACATTTTTATAATGTTGCCTAGGTTGCTAGTGCTACTATAGATCAACTTGACTGATTTTTACAACCCAGACATTTTGGGGAAATACTTATTTAAAAGGCTAAAAATGTTTTCGCTATAATAGTTCTTACTTGCTGGTTAAAGGATGGGTTAAAACAGATAATATTCCTTTTTCTTTTTTTATGGATAACTGTCCTTTGATCTATTTGGTCCTTGAAACACACATTGATATTGTGCCTTTCCTATCTTAATGTAGATATATACTATTTCTTTTCTTCATTTGAAGAATTCTTCAATAGTCTGCATGATTCGCCTAACGGGACATGTCTGATCGCACTTGGCGGGTGGTTAGATGCCGTATTTACGTATCTCAAAGCTGTGTTAGGCTTCCTAATATGGTGAAATAGTTTCAGCCAACAGATTTAGCTCTATGTTCAAAAACTGGACTACTTTTCCTGTCGATTTCCACTATAATGTCGAAATCCAGCTCTTGCGTAGATTTTCCTGATGCAATCATTTTTCTTTTATTAGCCTGTACCACCATCAATTTTATTTACTTACCTCAAAATGTAGATTCCCATCATTTCAGACACCTCTTCCCCGTTGAATGATTCTTGGTGGCGGTGGACATCAAAGTTACCAGCTTTGGATTTCTTAATCCATACTTCACCATGAATTAATACTGATTTACGGCAATGTAGAATGACTTTAATCTGTTCAGGCTTAAACATATGAAGTCCTTGGCAAACAGAAAAGCTTCCAATAAACTTTTTTTTTCTGTTATAGATGTAGAGAAGTCATTGATGTCGTATTTAATAACCACTTGATTACTTTTTTTTTCGGAATGCTATTAAACCTGGAAATGCAGTTGGATGTGCACTTCCACAGGTTGACTTGCGTAGCTATCCTGAGTAGCCTTCAGATATCCATTATAATTTTATGGTTTATAATACCTAACTCCGTTGTTGTCAGGTTTATTAAACGGAATGATGGTCTGGTGAAGAAGTCTTCTTTATGGCCTTTTATTGTTAGGAAGGCCTGTTTTTCAGACGGGGTCTTGACTTTATTGCTACTGCCAAACGTTATGAAGATCTCTTGAGCTTCTGTATTAATATCATCCAAGTAAGAAACAGGATCAGTTTTGTAAAATTTAGTTACCTCCACTGAAACTCTCTTTCTGTACATCCTAGGGCTCATGGCATATAACATTTTTGTTTTATCTTCTATAACAAAAATTTTCTTCACTTTTTTTAGCTTTCCAATGTCCGTAGATAAATTCTTCTGAAAAATATTCTTTCTTTTTCTAAACCTTATTTTATTTAAAATGCTTATAAGGTCTTTACCAAACCCCGACAGTTCTTTCATAGCAGGAGATTATTTCACAGTTTTGAACAAGGGTATATCAATGTTACTGTCATTTTTTTGCAATATTTAAAGCAAAAAGACCTTCCATCTCCTTCTACATAAGAAGGCCTCTATTTTGTTTAGCATGGCGACCATATACACATGCTTGCCAGGTATCGGGATAATTTTAATGAGTAGTTGACCTTCGCTTCATTCAAATACATGTCTGAGAGCAATCCAAAAGACAAAAGTAGTGTTGTGGATATTACACAATACAATTATAGTGCTCAACCGGGTTATACAATTATTTAATTACAACACACACAAATTGAGCCACAGTTGCACTAGCAACCTAGGCAACATTATTAAAATGTTGAACAAAAGAAATTAGAATCTTGAAGAACATGTGAGGAGTGGAACTAAGGTTCTTTGTAATTGCAGAAGAAAAATAATTGTCCCATAAATGGGGTATATTCCACAGAAAAGGGTAGTGTATTGTGCCGAGGTAGATAACGACAATCACAGTGCAAAGGTATACATTGGTTATCCTGAGGGCCAATTTGAAAACAGGTGGCATAATCATACCTCGTCATTATAATACCCGAACCCAGGTTTAATTCAAGGCTAGCACACTATTATTGGAGTTTTAGAGAAAAATGAAGGGAGACCGGCAATGAAATAGAATATTTTAAGAAAAGTAAAAGCTAGTAAAGTGAATAGCAACTCATGTCAGCTGTGTCAGAAGAAGTGGGCCATTGCAAAATAAAACGATGGTGCCGAGTTGTTGAATAAGAGGTCCAAAATTATGGCAAAATTTAGGCACATGAGAAAATTGATTTGGGGATTATACTTACCTGGATGAAGTTGGAAAAACAATTCTGTTTTTTATCATTTAACCACTCCCCATTACTTCCGGTGCTGCATTAAGAAATTTAAGTTCTTATTTTAGTTCTTGCTGTGTTGTCTATTATTTCGCTACCTGATGAGACCTTGGCGGGTGAAACCTCATTAGTGTCCCATTCAGCGTTTTATTAATTATTGGATATATATATATATATATATATATATATATATATATATATATATATATTGGTGTATACGAAATAAATTCCAATAACCAAAAATTACTATTCTTAAAAGAGTGCTCAATACAGAGTAGAGAAAATATAATTTATTCGAAAATTATAACATAGATATTTTATGAAATCCCTACAAAACTCTTTATTCTACATTCAACACCATCAATTTGATAAGACTCCAGATGTGTTGAAATGGCTATTTTTGTAGTGATTTTATAACATATTTATGTTATAATTTTCAAATAAATATATATATATATATATATATATATATATATATATATATATATATATATATATATATAATTTCACGTCTGAATTTCACTTTTTTACTTATATATAAAATGGTAATTTCACATCGAAAATGATTCGTCAAAATTTGCGTTCATTGATTTCGCTCTCTAGTATCGTTTAGTATAACTTGTAGTCATCGAGAAAGCAAGCTCTCCTCTCCGCCTTGCCTTCCCGTCTCTGGCGTTACCGTCAGAGCCATTATTGACAATGTCTTGAACCTCCCAAGATAATCCTGAACATAAAGAGTGGAGTAATAGCGAAAAACAGCCAAAATGTTTTTAAATAAATTTCAGTTTGGAACATAAGTAATGCTTCCTTAAATTGCTTTATAACTTCAATGTAAAGATAGATATGACACGATATAATAAAAGAAAAACGCATACTATTCACACAGGTACTCGGTTAATCCATATTAATCCATATCGTGCCAGACGATTCTACGCTTATTTATTAAGCGGCCTTTTATTTACGTTATCTACACACGCAGATCATCTTTTATGTGCCGGGTCCCTTCATGACGTAAGTGACCATACCTCGTCATCTTCTTCTGTCCCTTGTAGCTATTAATAAATTTTGTCTTTGTGTTATTTATTCCAGACTCTGTTCTGCTATCTACATACTCAAGCTCATTAAAAGTAACCAGTGATCTGAATAGAAAACTAGTATAGTGAGTAGAGTAGAGAATAGTGGTCCGTATAGTAATAGAGGATAGAGTAGAACTAGCGATCTAAATAGTAATAGAGGATAGAATAGAAATGGTGATCAATTGGACATCACGCAATTTCTTACTTATCCGGTTCCTCTATGGTCACGTGGTCTATGTAATTCAATAATGGGATCGCCTGGTTTTGCTTACTGGCGATCTATGTTCAAACTCAAGTGTTGGCAGCGACAATTTATTCCTATATAATAATGGGCGGGTCCCTTCAAGATGTAGGTGATCATGGCTCTCCACCTCCTTCTGTCCATTGCAGCTCATAATAAGTTTTGTCTTTATGTTATTTCTCCTAGACTCTGTTCTTCCATCCACTTGTTCAAGCCCATTAAGTATGTCAAGGGTTGCTTCCCTTGTCCCTCTTTCCCTCTATCCGCCCTGTGAGTATCAGATTTTCCAAGCCATCCTTCCCCATTCCGTATCCCAAAAATTTCAACTGCCGCTTCCTGATGTGAAGTATAAGTTTCCTCTTTGTTTCCATTCTCTCCAAAACCTTGTCATTGCTCACATGTTTGGCTCATGGTATCCTCAGCATCCTTCTGTAGGACCATATTTGTGTTGCTTCAAGTTTCTTCTTTATCTTGTCCAACTTTTGCTGTCATAGAAGAGGACAGATATAACGTAACTGTTCAGTACTCTTTTCTTTGATTCCTGTCTCTTAGTACTCTGCTTAGATTTTGAAATGCGTCCTTGGCCATCTTCACAATACATCATCGGATCTCCGTGTCGCATGTTCCGTCCTCTGTTAGAACACTTCCCAGATATTTAAATTTCCCTACATACTTCATTTTAGTGGCCCCGATTTCTAATTGTCATTTTGGGCTCATCTTTTTCTTGATGGCCACGCATTCTATCTTCTTGTGGTCTATGCTTAATCCCTTCTTCTCGCTCTCCTTCGCTACCTTCTGTAATAAGTTTTGTAGTTTCTTTTCCGTGTCTGCTATCAGCACTGTGTCATCTGCATATCTTATATTGTTAATATTGTGAAAGCCAGTGATGAATCCTAGTAGAGTTTCTAGTTCTCTCATAACCGCCTCACTGTATAAGCTGAATAAGTCCGGTGAGAAGACCCATCCTTGTCTTATACTCCTTTCTATCTTTGTATATCTGCTGAACTCATTTTTTATCCATATACAAGATGTTTGCTGCCAGTATAGATTCCTGGTTATTCTAATGTCTTTGCCGAATATGTCAAGGTTGTTGAGCAGCTTTAACAGATCTTTGTGACGTACTTTATAGAACGCCCTTGCGTATTCTATAAAACACAGGTACACGTCCTTCAGCATTTGTATTGCTCTATCTGAGAACATTCCGAGCATAAATATCGCGTTCCTTATTCCAGTATCTGACGAACCCGAACTGTTCTTGTCCTATCTCTGGCCTGATTCTGCGCTCTCTATTCATTAGATTTCGGATGATGAGTTTTGTTATGTGGCTCATTAGGTTGATTGTTCGATGAAGTTCACATTCGTTTGCGCCTGGTTTCTTAGGCAGTGCTATGAAAATAGATCTTCTTAGGTTTTCCGGTAGGTCACCACTATTGTAGATTTCATTTATTATTTCTGTAATCTTGTCTATGCCGAAATCGTCTAAGGCTGCCAGCATCTCTATTACAATTCCGTCTGGCCCTGCTGTTTTGTTTCTGTCCAATTTGGCCAGTGCAGCTGCCAATTCCGTTTTTGGTATTTCCGCCCCGTCGGTATTTCTGTGTATTGCCGGTTGTTCTCTTATCTCGTGGAAGAGATCTGTAATATATTTGTTCCAGCGCTAAAGAATTTTTTTCCTTTTCTAATATGAGCTTTCCATCCTTGGATTTTATGCAGCCTGTTAACGAGTATATTTTCTGTTCTGCTAGTTCTCTTATTTTCCATGCATATTTCCTTTATCTGTGATATTCATTCTCTCTATTTCTGGACATTTTTGTGTTAAGCCATCATCTTTAGCCTGCTTGCATTTGGTCCTTATTTCATTGTGTAGTTTTCTGTATTCCGTTCCATGTCTTGGAATTGATTTCTGTCTCCTTTGCATCATGTCGAGAATCTCGTTTATGATCCATTCGTTTTTGTTTTGTTTTGTTTTTTTCTTGTTCTTTTTCCATTCTCCTTTGGGATGACGTCGTTTTCTGATGACACTAACGCTTCTTTTAATGTGTCCCATTTCGAGTTTCCATTTCCATTTTGTCCCTCGTATCTTTTCGCAATGTCCATATATTTTTCCTTCAGGTTCGAGTCGCTCAGGAGTTTCTTGTATTGCAATTTAGGTGCTGTGTTAGACTTATTCAGTTTCCGTATTTTATTCTTAGTTTACATATAATAGGGAGGTGGTCGCTTCCGCAGTCGGCACTTGGATAGGTTTTGCAGTGAACAACAGCATTCCTGAATCTTTTGTTGATAGTTATTTAGTCGATTTGGTTTTTAGTTTCTCTTTCTGGGTTTTTCCGTGTCCATAACAGGCTTGGATGTTCTTGGAGCTAATGTTTTATCTATTACCTACTCATTGGCTGTTCTCCATTGGGCCCATTTTTCTCCGTGTTCGTTGCGGGTTCCTTGTCCGAATTTACCAGCTATCGCCTCTTCCTGCTCCTTAGCATTTAGACCTCCCATGATAATTATAACGTCTTGTAATTTGCACTGAGCCTTGGCGTTGTCTAGTATAGAGTAGAAAGATTCGATTTATTTTTACGTATTTTGTGCTGTCGGTGCATACACTATTATAATAGATATGTTGAAAGCTTTCCCTTTTAGTTTAACTACAATAATTCTTTCAGATAACAGTATTCCAGGACTTATTTCTTGATGTCTATATAATGATTTTTTTCTCTCTGCCTGCATATATAATCCTCGGGTTGTCACTGACAAAGTCTCCATTGTTTGGTCACCTAGTTTCACATGCACCTAAAATGTTGACATTTAACCTACTCATATCATGTTCTACATTTTCTAACTGGCCACAATTGCTTAACATTCTAACGTTCTACGTCTCGAGAGTTATTGTCCTCGTTTCTTTCTTGTTGTCCTAAGGTTTTGAGTCATTCTTCCTACCGGCCTTCATGAGGTGCATGATGACCCGGATAACCTTGTAGAAAACAATTATTGGATTTTTAAAAACTACCAAGGTTATTACTGTTTATTTTCCTTTACCAATACCTTCCATTATGTGTCATCTGAATCCTTGCAGCAAATAAGTGTGTACCGTGAGCGAATGAAATCCGCCATTTTAATTAGAATATCATTTTTCATTCAACCACTATTTGTAAGTAGAATGCATCAACCCAAATAAACAGAATTCTGTCGACAGTTGACGAGTCATTAGTGTTTATCTTTCTCACTCTTTTTGTACAATTCGAGAGAGAGAAAAAAAGATGATAGAAACTTTTAGATACCCTTTTGAATTTGTTTTCTTGTCAGTCTTGAAGAATTCTTCCTTTAGATGCTACAGACTTTTGACTACCAACAATTGAAAGTCTTTAGAGTCTTCAACAAATTGTTATTTCGAATGCAGCAGCAGCTCGAAGAATCTCATTTCTTCATATCAGCGCCATTTTCGTCTGGAATCAGCCGAATAACAGGCAGCTGTCGTCGACGATTTGTGAAGTTCTTACGAATAATTGCATAAAGCCAGTTCTACGAAGTCAGAATAATGATCAACTACCAATCAAGGCAGAGGGTTAAGATCCAAAAATTGTAATGATTTCTAAGTCATGTGATACAAATGGAAGAAAACGTGAGCAAGAAATTAAGATGATGAGTCTGCAGAGAAAAGATGGGCTTAAATAGCCGTTGATATTGAAGTGTTCCGAGTAGTAAATCTATATAGAAATTTATATGGAAATCTATATAGAGTAGGGACAGACTTATAACCTTGCATCTTTGTGAAAGAGGGAGCAAAGTGGAAAAGAACTAGTTTGAAATCATGTGGTTAATGTGCGAATTGGACATCCTCTCTCTCTCTCTCTCTCTCTCTCTCTGTGTCTCTTTTTCTTTCTCGCTCTCCCTCCTCTCTCTCTCTCTCTCTCCCTCTCTCTCTCTGTGTCTCTTTCTTTCTCGCTCTCCCTCCTCTCTCTCTCTCTCTCTCTATATATATATATATATATATATATATGTGTGTGTGTGTGTGTGTGTGTGTGTGTGTGTGTGTGTGTGTGTGTGTGTTGTAGCATACCTACGGACGATATTGAGTATGTCCCCATTCACATAAGTACAGTAGTAAATACTGTATGTTTGTCTGCAGTTTGAGATTCATTATGGAATTCACTTGACTCACTTCTAGCGTTGAGTACTTCTACGCGCAGCTGGCGAATCTTATATGTGTTGTTCTTGTCCTAAGTATTATCGTTCATTACCAACCTTCGTGTGATTACTCTATTCCCTAGGTTACAACATATATATATATATATATATATATATATATATATATATATATATATATATATATATATATATATATATATATATATATATATATATATATATGTGTGTGTGTGTCATCCTTTTCTACAAAATTAACCAAATTTCTGAAGCCGATTAGGCGATAAAATCAAGACAACCAACGTTGGTAGGAAACATATTCGTACAACTAATAATGTACACAGAAGCTTGTATTCCTAGATCAAATTACGCACTGTTTAGTGAGTTCGATCCTCACTTGGTGCTCAATGTTGTCGGCCTTGTGCTACATCTTAGCTATGCTTAGTAAATCTATTCGTTCTCTACGTTGCTCTTCATATTTTTGCGGATACTTTCATGACCTCCAACATATTTCTCAAAAGTGATCGTTTACATAACGATGAGGACCTTTCTTTTATTTTATTTTTTAATTAGCCATCATAGTAGAGACGCTGGATGGCTAATATAATCCTAGCGTAATATTGCCGGAACGACGTTCTAAATCAACCGTGACACTACAATCTGTATCACTTCTAAGTATGTTTTCCTCACGGAAAATGTTTAGGCAGTCAGTTATATGCCATACGTGATACACGTTTAGGCGATTATGTAAATTTCGAGGTAGATTTTTTTTCAAATTCCTTGCCATTTCTTTCTGCGGTAGACCAATTGCTATCCAATAGGTGGGGGGAGAAGAAGAGGAGTCATGCCTTTCCTAAGGGTATTAGCACGTAAGTGAATGTAATGGATTCGACTGGAATTCGAACTCGGCTCTCCGATTCCTCAATCCGAACCGCTATCCATTACTCCACCGTGCCTCCTAGAAAAATGCATAACGTTTGTAAAAAAAAAAAAATCATTTTTATAGCATCGACAAAAAAATATCAAAAACATGATTTTCTGAGTCTCTCGGAAATTAAAAAAAAAACAACATATCTTTGAACAAAATATTCGCAAACGTCAAGATATGATTAAATCTAACAGTCTTACCACATGTATCGGTCAGAACTAATTGTGTGGATGACTGTAGACGAGAGAATGTCATATGCTGTCATTTAGTGTTAACGTCGGGGAGAATATAATGAGTTTTTACAATTGAATATTCTAAGGATTTACTTTTTGTCTATGTGGAAAGAATAACAAAACCCATAATGAGAAATTGTGTTATTTCATGACCAAGAAAAACCTCTTATGTTGCTGTGTCTCTGTTCCCCAGTAACGGAAGTGTCAAATGAGAAAATGTAAAATGCCGATGACTACAAAAGTTGCAGAATTAGTTCATTTGTATATTTTAAGAGATTCTGTATAAACACATTTGTACATGTATATATTTATAATATTGTATACGTAAATAATAGTTGTTACATTAATAATAAGAAAAAAAAACAAGAAAACGATGATGAAGAAGAAAAAGACGAAGAAGAAGAAAGGGAAAAAGGGGAAAAAAGAGGAAAAAGAAGACGAAGTAGAAGAAGAAGAGAAAATGATGGAGAAAAAGAAGCAGAAGAAGAAAAAGACGAAGAAGAAAAAGACGACGAAGAAGAAAAGGACGACAAAGAAGAAAAAGAAAAAGGAGGAAAAAGGAGACGAAGTAGAAGAAGAGAAAATGACGGAGAAAAAGAAGAAGACGAAAAAAGAAGAAAAAGACGACGAAAAAGACGACGAAGAGGAAGAAGAAAAGAGACAAAGCAGAAAAAGACGACGAAGAAGAAAAAGTCGACGAAGAAGAAAAAAAAGAGAAAAACAGAAGACAAAGTAGAAGAAGAAAATGGCGAAAAAGTAAAGTAAGGAAAAGACGAAGAAGTCCGAGAAAAAATGAAGAAGACGAAGAAGACAAAGAAAAATGACAAATATGCTTTGATGCCGCACCAGTCATGGCTCTCATATTATAACACATTTTTTTTTTAGCAATGTTAACGTATACATGTTTTTTTTAATGACTTAAGACAGTAAATATCCCGTTCGGCACCAAAGATCTGCTTGTCAGTTCCCTTACCATAACCAGTTGGACAGTGGCTGAAGCACTCTGCATCTCTGTTCAAGATCGGGAATAGTGGAAGGGGAATTATCGTCTGATGTTGAGAATGTTGGTTTTATTTAAGTTTAAAGGCAAGGCAACCAAAGCAGCTTGAGAGTCAAATCGCGATAATAAAACATACGCTCAAACGTGAACCATCTGACCGAACAGTGTTACCCGACCTGAAGGTATTTCTAATAGGGTTCCAACTGCAAGATTATACGCTGCTTTTTATCAAAATCATGTCAACATATTGTGCGCATTTGGCTGTGATGCATATGGCAGGTATACCCTTATCAGATTGGATCAATGATGGATTATACTAAGATTCTTATATTTGTACCCCGGCGTCATTTTGTCAGTGTGCTGCTCTCTCACTAATAATAATAATAATAATAATAATAATAACCTAGCAAAACAGGAATATATCCACAGGCATAACAAGGTAGCGGCATATGTGCACTGGAAGATATGCAAGAAGCACAAAATCGAAACCGCTGAGTGATGGTATGAGCACCAACGAAACGCAGTTACCCAAAATGATGATGTAACTATTATCCGGGACATACCAATTCAAGCTGGAAGTGGAATAAAAGCCAACAGACCTGATATTATCCTAAAAGACAAGAAATTCAGGAACTGTATGCTTATTGACATAGCAGTACTATCTGAAAAAAAAACACCACCATGAAAATTACCGAGAAATTGTCCAAATACAAAGACCTGGAGTTCGACATTAACAGGATGTAGGGAATGAAGACTGAGATTGTACCAATAGTAATCGGACTTCTGGGCCTCATGCGAAAACCATTGGACAACTTTATTTACAGTGTCCCAGGTAACACCAACATACAAGTTGCCCAGAAGATCGCTCTACCAGGAACATCCCATATACTAAGATAAGTGCTATCAAATAACAATAAAAAGAACCATAGTTTGGATCTGGCTCGACAGGATACAAAGCAGAAAACATAACATACACAAATAATAATAATAAGAAGAAGAAGAATAGAACAGAACACAATTTGAGAAAAGAAAAAGAATAAACGAATCACGGGGTTTAATAATTTTAACAAAGTTTAGCATTCTTAAACAATGTGTCTTTTCTTTTCCTAAATCGCGACCTTCTCTAAGTTTTGCAAAATATTGCAAGACTTCTGTCAATCCTTTCTTAATAATAATAATAATAATAATAATAATAATAATAATGATGGTGATGATGATGATAATAATGATGATAATAATAATAATAATAATAATAACAAGAAAGACCTGTGAAAATTTACAAGGAAGAACAACACGAACACAAGAGTAGAAATAACGAAGGTATATTACACGAAATAATAATACAAGATGTGGAAGGTGTTAGTATGACTGTCAGTTTGGTTTGGAGTGAACCACTATCGGCTCGACTCGATTCGGTATCTAGCCCCCCGCCCCACGAGGGTTGCATGTAGCACAAGGCCGAGTTTAACGTGAGTTTCACGAGCCCGTAGGCTCGGCCAAAAAATGCCCGTAGAACCCGTATAAACGGGATCGGGTTGGTCAACCTCCCCGAACGAGGCTCTGCGGATCCTCGTCCGGGTTCCTCTCTGCTCAGAGGTAGAGAGTTCGACCGTCATGCCGAGAAGCTCGGCTTGATTCGGTATCTAGCCACCCTCCCCCACGAGGGTTGCATGTGGCACAAGGCCGAGTTTAACGTGGGTTTCCCGAGCCCGTAGGCTCGGCAAAAAAATACCCGTAGAACCCGTATAAACGGGATCGGGTTGGTCAACCTCCCCGAACGAGGCTCTGCCCTTCGGCGGAGCCTCATCGAGTTCCTCTCTGCTCAGAGGCAGAGTTCGACCATCAAGCCGAGAAGCTCGGCTTGATTCAGTATCAGCCACCCCCCACGAGGGTTGCATGCGACACAAGGTCATTTTTATCGTGGGTTTCCTGAGCCCGTAGGCTCAGCCAAAAAATATGCCCGTATAACTCGTAAAAAACGAGATCGGGTAGGTCATTCACCCCGAACGAGATTCTGCCCTTCGGCGGAACCTCGTCCGGGTTCCTTTTCTGCTCAAGAGCAGAGAGTTCGACCGTCAAGTCGAAAAGATCGGCTTGATTCGGTATCTAGCCACCCCCCACGAGGGGTTGCATGTGACACAAGGTCGTTTTTTATCGTGGGTTTCCTGAGCCCGTAGGCTCAGCCAAAAATATGCCCATATGACTCGTAAAAACGAGATCAGGGTAGGTCATTCACCCCGAACGAGATTCTGCCCTTCGGCGGAACCTCGTCCGGGTTCCTTTCTGCTCAAAAGCAGAGAGTTCGACCGTCAAGTCGAAGCTCGGCTTGATTCAGTATCTCAGCCACCCCCCGAGGGTTGCATGCGACACAAGGTCATTTTTTATCGTGGATTTCCTGAGCCCGTAGGCTCAGCCAAAAATATGCCGCATGACTCGTAAAAAACGAGATCAAGGGTAGGTCATTCACCCCTGAACGAGATTCTGCCCTTCGGCGGAACCTCGTCCGGGTTCCTTTCTGCTCAAAGCAGAGTTCGACCGTCAAGTCGAGAAGCTCGACTTGATTCAGTATCTAACCACCCCCACGAGGGTTGCATGCGACACAAGGTCATTTTATCGTGGGTTTCCTGAGCCCGTAGGCTCAGCCAAAAATATGCCCGTATGACTCGTAAAAACGAGATCAGGGTAGGTCATTCACCCCGAACGAGATTCTGCCTTCGGCGGAACCTCGTCAGGTTCCTTTCTGCTCAAAAGCAGAGAGTTCGACCGTCAAGTCGAGAAGCTCGGCTTGATTCAGTATCTAGCCACCCCCCCACGAGGGTTGCATGCGACACAAGGTCATTTTTATCGTGGGTTTCCTGAGCCCGTAGGCTCAGCCAAAAAATGCCCATATAACTCGTATAAACGAGATCGGGTAGGTCATTCTCCCCGAACGAGATTCTGCCCTTCGGCGGAACCTCGTCCGGGTTCCTTTCCGCTCAAAAGCAGAGAGTTCGACCGTCAAGTCGAGAAGCTCGGCTTGATTCGTCCCTCTCTCTTGAGAAGCGTAGTATACATAGTGTTAGGAAGAGTTCATTCTGTAGGTAAGAATCTATGACAGTTAATATTTTGAATAAGCTCATGGCGAGTTCTTTGACAATAAAATACCCGTAGAAATTCTCCTAACACATCGTTAAATATTTGAGATTAACAACTTCAAAAAAAATATTGCAATAACAATCATAAATATAAATGCTGGTCATTATTTTAAAAAGTAAGGGGGTACAAATGAAAAGATTTAAAATTGATAACTTTTCCATTTCATTCAAACAACCGTTAAACACTTATGAGGTATTGACGAGAGACATTAAACACTTCTTTCTTTCTTTTTTAATTTCTTTCTTTCTTTCTTTCTTTCTTTCTTTCATTCGTACGTCTTGGTTTTTCACGCCATCAAAACAGTATAGTCCATTATTTATGAGGTATTGACGGGAGACGTTAAACACTTTTTTCTATCTTTCTTTCGTACGTCTTGGTTTTCTACGCAATCAAAATAGTATAGTCCATTATTTATGAGGTGTTGTCAGGAAACGTGAAACACTCTTATTTTCTTTTCTTTCTTTATCACCAAATCTGCGTCTTTCGAACATTTCTCTTGATAATTATAACATAATTCAGCAGACGATGTTATTTTATTTATGTTAACTGGATTTTTGTCAATTGCCTTATTCGGTATCCATCGTTTGATACTGTGGGTCTAAAAAAAATGAATCTTTTTATCGCGATCGCCATTATCGAGACGTGCCCAGTCTCGGGGGAGAGCTTCCCGCGGCAGTATTTCCATCATTTCACTGAAGAGGTAGCAATACCGTGCAACGGAGGGTTGCGGGTGCTGGGCTGTTTTTGGACCTGGTCCGGCTGTACACTCTCGGGCTCCCAACGTTAAACTGTCTTTCTGTCACTTCCTGCCACTGTGGGGCGGCAGAAAAATAGAATCGCTTCTCAGCCTTTTGGTTTAGATCAATGAGTAGTATCTGTTCTCATCAGCTTAATCTCTCTCTCTCTCTCTCTCTCTCTCTCTCTCTCTCTCTCTCTCTCTCCACTTCTATCCTTTCTTTCTTTCTGTTACGTTGACGAGAGAGGATTTTGTTGCTTGTCCTTCACGTGTGATTTCGAATCTTCGTCGCCACTTGTTATGGTCCAGGTCCTTGTACCACGGTGATAGTCCAAGGTAGAACCAATAAAGAAGAACTCGAACACAGATATGGAATAACACAGATATATTACAAACAGGAATATATACAGAAGTAGAAAGTGTTAGTACGAACAATCAGATTTAGTAGGGAGAACAATGTAGTCTCGACCAGTATCACTATACCAATGTCTTGTAGTAATTGTCTGAACGCGACTCTGTTTCAGACTGCCTCTGACTCGACTGACTGACTCGCTCGCTCTGACTGACTGACGGACACCTGACGGACTTCTGACGGACCTTACTCCAGACTTCAGACTGAACTCTCTGCTTCCTCTTGAGGCGCAGTATTTATTGCGTATGGAATAGTTCATTATGTTATTATGGGTAAGGTCCCATAACACTTTCTTTCTTTTATTTTCCCACTGAAACCAAGTAGTGTCTTTTCCGCTCTTTTTCACGCAATCAAAACAAAATAGCCCTTTATGAGATATTGGTAGGACGTAACGGGATTGTAAACTAACGAAGGAAAAGAAAAGCAGAATTTTAATAGGATAAGAAGGAAGGGGAGGTGAAGCAGAAGGAGGAGGGGAGAATAAAGAGGAAGAGGAAGAGGAGAAGTCGTCAGCAATTAATCTCTTCCAAAGAACATGAAACTTTGTTGTCTGGATAAATAACTGGACATTATCTATTGTAAGATATTCAGGACCTTTCCTAAAATAGGCAAGAGAAAAGTGATAAATTTTAATGAGAAAAAACAAATATTTTGTACACATGGAAGGAAAAGACATCCGTAGATTATATGTTAGAAGGAACGAAAGAGGAAGAGGACTCGGTAAACTCAAAGATTGTTTCAATACTCCTCTTAAGTATGTTGAAGACAAAACAAATTAGAAGTAGCTTTTAATCATAATTATTTAAACATACATAGTGTCTAATAGAAGAACAAAATAGACTTTGAAACAAGAAGATAAAACATGAAGGAAAACAAATTCACAAAGAGTTCAAAAGGAGGACAACAAAAATAACGAATGTAATGATAAAACTTCAAAGATATTTAAATAGAAATTTAATCCTTATTGATGGCTGCCCGAAAAAAATTATCGACAGAAACGAGGTGAAAATAATCAGTTTTCGAAAATGTGACGCCATTAGACTCTTGGTCATTTTTTCTGATGATTGATTTTTTTTATATGGTTTATCAACCCTTTTCAGGTTAATTAAAGCCAGGAAATATTTTTAGATTATAAGAATTTTTTTTTTTTTAGATAGTAATGATTTAGCGATACAAGTCTCTGTTACGTGATACTTGTCCTCTTGTATGGCAGTGACAGTCTCAAAGATGAAGAAGAGACTTGAAACAACAGAAATATGGTTCTACAGAAGAATGAGGAAAAAACGAGGTTTTGGAGAAAATTGAACCAAAAAGGAAACTTATACATAACATCAGGAAGAAGCAGTTGAAATTTTGGGGGCATGTAATGAGGAAGGAGGGCTTGGAAAATCTGATACTCACAGGAGAATGGAATAGAGGGACAGAGGAAAGCAGCGCGTAACATACTTGATGAGCTTGAATAAATGGGTGGTAGATCAGGGTTTGGGAGAAATAACAAAAAGACAAAACTTATTAAGGGCTACAAGGGACAGGAAGGTGTGGAGGGCCTTGATCGCTTACATCCTGAAGGGAAACGACACATAAAAGAATAAAAAAGAAGATATAGGTCTCCCTAATTATTACATAGGAGGAGAAGAGGTGGGTTTATATCTTTCTCAAGGTTATTTGTGCGTAAGGGAATATAAGGAAGAATTGGAACACGACTCTCCAATTGACAATTCCAAGCTATTATCAATGACACCACCCGCACCTCCAAACTGACAGCCCCTGGTATTCCCATATGCTCACCCATATAAATATTGACCAGGTTCGACGTTGCTTAACTTCGGTGATCGTATGGGAACCGATGTTTTAACGTGATGTGGCCGTGAAGTTTGGTTGTGATTGGTATTTGTGATTTGTTATTAATTTAAAATTAAGTTTTCTGCATAAAAATTTCTTTCATCAGGATAAAGTTATCCTTGTTATTGAAATTCTTTATTTCCCAAAAACATTTGGCTTGTTAAAAAATCTGTTTTAATCGTCAAAATATAAACTGATTGTTTTTATTATTCACCGTTCTTCCAATTAGCTTTCTTTCTTTGGACGGTCAAAATCTCAGATCAAGCATCGCAGTTTAATTCTAGAAAATAGCCACATATCATCATCTTCATCCCTTAGACTTTAGTAATCTTAGGGGCATCCGAATGCAAATGCCATATTGAATCACCTCCACAACGGACAATGAACGACAGCCATTAGCAATTCTGGTATAATCATACTTATCCAATGTTTGACATTGTCCAACCAGTTTTTTGCTTTGCATGATTGTCTTGCTCAGGCTGTCGTGCCTTGTAAAATGTCCAAACCACGCCATGTTTCTCCTTTTGACAGAGGCAAGATGTTCCTGGTGTCCCAAACAATGTTCAACCCTTTTCCGCACAAACTCATTGTTTCTCCTTTTTTTTTTGTTCGCAATATAAGTTGACAATGAGTTTTCTCGTGCATTTGTCCTCAAATGCTTGTATCTTTCTCTGTTTCTACCAACAGTGTTCACCTTTCACATCCATATAGGAGAATGGAGACTACAAGTGATTTGTACATTCTGTACTTTGTTTGAAAGCTGATTTTGCTCCTCTATATTCTTGTCAATTTGGCTATCGCTGCCATGGTTGCGGCAGTCCGTGTGCTGGTCTCCAAGTTGCAGGTATCATCTTTAGACAAAATTGCTCCTAAGTATTTCAAACTGGACACTTTCTCTAGTGCATTTCCGTTTATGGTAATGTTGACACGGGTGTTACTGTTTGTGCTGTTCACCATTACTTTGGATTTCTTGAAGCCGACCTCCATTGCATATGTTCCTGCATTTTCAACAAGTTTGTTGGTCAAGTCGTGGAGCTCACTGTTACTACCTGCTATGAGGTCAATATCCTCTGCAAAACGTAGGTTACAGACGGATCTACCAACGATAGTGATTGAAAGATATGGTCGTTCAGGGTGTCTTGCATGATTGTGTCTAGAATTGGTTGAACAATTTGCGTGAAAGTATGCGTCCCTGTCTCACGCCGACTGTTATACGGAAGAATCCTCCCATTTGTTTTCCCAGAAGAACTGCGCTGGTGGCATCTTATATAAAGATACCACCAGCCTGGGTGACTTAGATAATTCTGTTATCTACAATGAATTCCATAAAGAATTTTCCAGGGACCGTCATACCATACACAATCAAACGTTTTCATGAAATCGACAAAGTTGTGGAAAGCGTCTATCTGATGTTGCAGGTGATTCTCTATGAGGATCCGACAAGTGAAGACCTGTTTCAACAAAATGTAATATGAGCTCTGGTAAAAAAAAAAAAAGTTACTGAGACAAGGTAATAAGTCTCAAAAATTCATACAGTGATGTCTGTAAGAATACATGGCCCAGTGTATAGAAGCGTTGGTTGATGTAATCCAGTGACTTCACCCAAAGACTTGTGAGGTGAACAAAAACTTCTAGAGTTGAGTTAATAAAAGGAAATAACTAAAACTGAGATATCTGGAGGAGACACGTGGAACTAGAAATAAAATGTTCGATTCAAAATTCAATCACCTGATGAAGGCTAGAGCGTACAACGGCCGAAATGTCGTGAATACAATAACAGTCCGAACAATGTAAGTAGTGTAAATCATATATTTTGAGTTCATTACGCATAGTTTTATAGATTACATATCTAATATATGTTATCCAATATCATTTTTCTTGTTATTTATGAAGCTGATACTGATATTGTATTCAACGACTTATCATATAGAAAACAATATCCTAAATCGAAATCTGTGTATTTTTTTTTATTCATCATAAACTCCTTCTCTGCTTGTAAATTCAAACAGCCTAAGACTCAATTATCCACCTTTTTTACAAGTGGTGTTCTCTTTCGCAAAGTCGCGCAAATATCATTGCGAAGGTCGATTTGCGGTGTTGAAATGTCAAACTGCGTTTCATTCAAGATAAACAAGTTTTTGTGGCCACCGTGATACAGCATTGTCCTTTGCTGTGTCCTTTATCGATTAACTCAAAGGAGCGAAAAGTGGAAGCGCTGTTGGCAATCTTCAGTGACATTTAATATTTTTAAAATTTTCAAAAATGGCCACGCTTGATAATATCAACAACCTAGACGAGTGGCTTCCGAAGAGGACAAATAATAATATATAAAAATTATAATATAATAATAACAATAATCTAGATATTTCTATAACCATACTGATTTGTGAGCAGAAAATAAAACAGTTATAAAAGGAAAGACTTTCGATGAAGCATGCTTTCTTGTACTGAAATTCTATGCAGAGTGTTTCCAATTTACACTATTTACATTATTATCCACATATTTGTTGCCATATTTATCCGATACTCCACTATCTGTCTATATTTCTGATATGAGGTATTATGTACATTATTTAAATTATTCGGACTATTGTTCTCATCTTTGTTGCCATATTTACCCGATCCTTCAGTATCTGTATTTATTTCTGTGATGAGGTATTATGTATACTATTTACATTATTCGGACTATTGTCCTCATCTTTGTTGCCATATTTATCACAATGTTTCGGCTGTTGTACGCACCTGCCTTCTTCAGGTGGTTGGAATGTCGGACTGAACCCTTTATTTCGCTCGCTAAGGTAGACTGTTCTAGTTCCACGTGCCATGACTAATGGATGTCAGTTATCAGTTATCTCCTGTTAATTCCCCTCTCCAAGTTCTCCATTGCCTTAACCAGGTATTGAACTTTCACTCTTTGGGTCCTGTCACTGGATCTAACCAACGCCTTTATCCACTTTGAGCGTACAATGACCGAAACGCTGTGATAAATATCGCAACAAAGATGAGGACAATAGTCCGAATAATGTAAATAGTGAACATAACACCTCATCTCAGAAATATAGACAGATTTCCCACTGACTTAAATGTTTTCATTTAGAAAGTATGATGTAGTGAGTACGGGATACTTACCTAAGTGGTAGAATGTCAAAATGATTATGGTAACGAAACAAATTCCGGGTGTGGTGGTAACGGAGCTGTTATTGCAGAAATTGGGATTAGTGTGTCGAGTCAAAATTCCAGCCATAGCGTTCGCTTTTGCGTGAATAACATGGGAAAGGCATGCATCGATTTCTTCCCGTACAAGATAGGGCTTAACAACATAGCAGTCTTGACTCATTAACCTTAGTTAGCAACCAGTCTAGAAGAAAGCCGATAAATAGCGGATCACAGGGTGGGACCACTAACCTTGTTTAGCATCAAGTCTAGGAGAAGGCGGATTAATAACCGGGCAGTGTGGGGTCATTAGCTTTAGATGGTAACCAGTCTAGGGAAAAATAGCTCTTAATTCAAAACCTGTTAGGCATGGGTCTAATAACGAAATAGTTTGATGCAGACAGTGCTCAGTAACTTCAATCAACTAGCCTGCTAGCACTGGCTTCGCCGTATCTCTGGCACGGAGAGATTAGGGACTGCTAAGAGTTGATCAAGGTCTCACCCCAACCTTGCCTAGAGATCGCAGAAAGGAGACACTTTACTTGGGCAAGATCGGTCTCATCACACTCATATCTGATTTTAAAAATCAGGAGATTAGTTGAATCTTCTATCTTGGTTTAAACCTTACGGTATCCTCAGACGATTTTTATCAATTAAACTCCCAACGCTTTATTTTCTAAAAAACTAAATAACGCTAGATGTTTTTTTTAAAAGATAAACAAATTGATCGCCTAATTTTTAAAGTTAAAAGCTCTATATGTTATTTTGAATTTTATTTATTATCACACATGTATTGAGCACTTTTTAATACTACTCTTTCCTTGTCTAATCAAAATCTGACAATTAACCTTATATATATATATATATATATATATATATATATATATAAATTATGAAATGGACAAAGTCCGACAATTATTTAAAGACATTTTTATGTTTAACATTCTTTTTAAGTACAAGTATTTTTTTAAATGTTTGTTTATAATAAACAGTATTAAATAACATTTAGCGGTCTGTAAATTTAACATTTAATACTGTTTATTATAAACATGCTCTTTTTAAAAAACATATCTTAATATATATATATATATATATATATATATATATATATATATATATATATAAAGTAAGTCTATAATCCTTGAGCTATATTACAATATCTTTGGATTGCTGTCTATATCCGCATAAAGAAAAAAAATCTCCTCTAGATTTTAATAATCAGAAAAGAAGATCTCATCAGAACTAATAGTCCGAATAATTGAAATAGTGTCCATAAAGACAATCTCATTTCAGAAATATCGACAAATTATCATATTGAAGTCCGAATCGGATAATAGTAATGAATAAAACAAAGAGAACTAATACCAATCTCAAAAGGAGGACAATAAAGTATCCGAATAATGTAAATAAATAGTAAGGATATAATAACCTCATCTCAGAAATATAGACAGAGTATAATGAAGGATCCTCATAAATATTGAAGGATCATAAATAAAGAAATGAGGACAATAGTCCGAATAATGTAAATAAGTTACATAATACTTCTCAGTAATAGAGATAGATTTTCTTAATTTTCTGACAAAGATTAGATATTTATTCAATTTTTTTTATTACATTCTGTATCTAGCCGAAACAGCGGCAAATATGATCAGAAAGAATCTGTTCGAATTTAGTCTTGTGGCCACCAATTATGAATTAAATAGCATTGTTGGATGAGTTCTCAAACCTTTGATGGCTGCAAGTCTAAGACAATGAAAACTTTAATTTCAACACTATATATAATGCAAAGGGGGACCACTACTTTCTCTAAAAGCTACGATAATTCACAGATATTAGAAAAATAGGTATTTGTAGCGAGCCATGGCCGCCTGTGTCATGAAGAGATATGACATTTCATAAAAGGTGAGCTAAATAGCTAAGAAAATTGGGTTCTCTAGACTTGGTTGGCAGACAGTCTAGAAAAAGGATTAATCTGAAGTCAAAACATTTAAGAAACT
Organism: Acanthosepion pharaonis; assembly: GCA_903632075.3. Taxonomy (NCBI): domain Eukaryota; kingdom Metazoa; phylum Mollusca; class Cephalopoda; order Sepiida; family Sepiidae; genus Acanthosepion; species Acanthosepion pharaonis. The sequence goes on along the minus strand of CAHIKZ030001391.1, from coordinate 2,374,992 downwards.
GGTATGTTATTTTTTTAAAGAGCTTATTATAATTCACAAATAATAAAAAAAATGTATCTGTGGAGATTCATGTCCGCCTACATGGTGAAGAGTTATGACATTTAAGCAATATGACATTTAAACAATAGAAAATCTTCTGGCCGGGATAATATGATCCGATTTTATAAAATCCTATCAGGATATTGCTTGTTATTATTTGATAAGAACTCCATTGTTTGTTCATATATCATTGGTTTGAATCAAGGTTGTTAGCATTGGTTCGTGTCAGTCACTGCTCAGCACAATCATACGAAATACGCGTAGCTATCAAAAAAAACTTGGAGTTATCTTTCCGTGGTATCAGACTACACGAGTGTGATCACTGAAAAGACACCTGGATAAACAAGGTCCTAATTATAGCTGACGGTCAGCAGATAAAAGGACCATATATATTTCCACAGCATAGAACGTAAAGAGGAGAAAGAAAGAAAGAAAGAAAGAAAGAAAGAAAGAAAGAAAGAAAGAAAGAAAGAGAAGTAGGAAGAGAGACAGAGAAAGATAGCTCATCGAGGGAGGGGTTGACTCTAAGGATGAAAAAGAAATTGTAGCGGAGAAACACATTTGAAAACCCTGACCAATCTTTCTTTGGCTATATTTCTAATCATATTACTCCATACAAGACAGTAAAGCCACTAAGGTACAAGAGGTTGCTGAATGTAAAAGAATAAGAAAAAAAAAGAGTAGTATTAGGTTGGTGCAAAAAAATAATGACGTAAGAATGTCGTTTTTGACGTTAAAAAAATACGTCAAAAAACGACATTATTACGTCATTATTTTTGCACCAACCTAATAATATTAAGGAGGGAGAATAGCAGAGGAGTAATCAGGAAGACAGTAGATAGCGATTGACATTGCATTTAATTTTTTGAAGATTAAAGTTTGCTTGAGAGCATGTAACCGGAAGAGAATTTTACAAGCGAGAAATGTGAGAAAAGGAAGTTAGCATAGAAGTTACGGTTAAATCTAGCCAATTCAACTGTGAATTGATGTTATCTTGCCGCCCATCTATTAGTACGCTTAAATTAAGTTTAAGAGTCCATGCGAACAATTACCATGAAGGTATTTATAGAAAAAGCACAGGGCAGCAGTATTATGGCCCTAAGAAGCATCGGGTCGTATGTATCATCGATTATAGTGACGTTGCTTGGCGCACTTCGATGCGATGCCATGTTTAACAAGCTTGTCTGACTAGATCAATGACGACTGAATAGTGAGTTCGATCTTCACTGGGGGCCCCATACTTCCGGGCTTGTTCCACATTTACCTCTGAAACTCTTGATAGTCAGAGATTGGCGACTGACCGCTCTTCCGATCTTGCACGAACTACCCTGTAGGGTAAAAAATCCCTCACACTCCAGGCCAAAGGCGTCTCCAAGCCCTTGTGGGTGACGAATTATTCTCCACTTTCCAACCTCTCTCCCCAAGGCCGGATGTCGCAAGCCTCTAATGTGCTCTATTGCTACTTCGATGGAAATTCATCGAACGAACTGCATTTACTGGTCCCGCCAATTCAATCTTTCACGGAATGACATACCATGCCACTTACATAGTATCAAATCACCCACATTCCCTCCGTATTCCATCGGTTAGAAGAAAGTTCCACACAGACAGCTTCTTCCCGCAAGCCTCTGTTCTGTGGAACCGACTCCTAAAATAATGTTACCCAAATCACTACAATCTTAACCTGTTCTAGGCTAGTGTTAACCGTCATCCTTCAGTCCTATACGCACAAATTGTCCCCTAACATAACCCTCGAGTGGTCCCCGGGCTTTGTAAAGTGAGTCATACTGTAAAAAAATAACATCTAATTTATCATTAGTAAATCTCCTTTAATGGCATTTTTTTTTTTTTTGGCGGGGGGTAGTGTTAAAGATACCGCTTTTATTAGACACCATTGAAAGTCCTGCTTATTTTAATTAACTTCGAATACATTATCTTCATAGCGAAATCTAGACAGCATTCATTAGTTAACTTTACATTTATAAGTTAAATTTGACTTATTTTGAGTAACTTATGACATGATTTTTCCTGTAGCCTTGATCACTAGTTTTCTTGGATAGTTCTGAAGACATTAATTTTATAGCGTCACGGTAATTTTGAAAATATTACTTTTCATTGGTTAACTTTAACAATTTTTTTTTTCTTTGTGTAACTTTAGATATGTCAATTTTACTCGGTCAATTTCGAAATATTATTTGGGGGGAAAATTTGGAATATATTACTTTTATTAGCTAACTTTTATATATTATTTTTATTAGTAATGAAAATGCAATCCTGTAAAGCAAATATTTTTTAACTGAGCAAAACTGTTTAATCTAATAACTTTTTCTTAGGGGTTTCGGTCTTTTTACCAAAGAATATATTTATTTAGGTTCAACGTAATATATTGAGAGAAAAAAAAACAAATTCTCTGCAAGTAATTACCAGACTACAAGAGAGTAATTCCTTAATATTTTTCTCTGATTTAACTTTTTTGGAAAGTTTAATCTTAAAATCAATCAATAAACATATTAGAGTAATTCATATTATATTCCATTTTACATTTCATGCCACTCTCTCTATCCCCCACTCTCTCTCTCTCTCTCTCGCTTTGTATTTAGCTATCTATCTATCGATCTATCTATCTATCTCTATCGCTTTGTATCTATCTATCTATCTATCTATCTATCTATCTATCTATCTATCTATCTATCTATCTCTATCGCTTTGTATTTAGATATCTATCTATGTATCACACTCGCTCGCTTTTTATATTTCTCTCTTTTTCCCTCTCCGCTTCTTCTCTTCTCTCTCTCTCTCTCTCTCTCTCTCTCTTTCTTTCCTTTTCTTCTGTCATTCTCCCCTTAGAAGATTGTTTTTATTTTATGTGGTAATATTTTTATAGTATTATTCCATTGCTCTTATAAATAGTGCACGGTTGATAAAAAATAGATAAGTGAGAGAGAGAGAGAGAGAGAGAGAGAGAGAAATGAAAATGGTGTAAATGAAGAGAGTGGAAATGTAAAGAGAGACAGACAGACAAACAGACAGACAGACAGAGGACAGAGATGAGAGTAAATATAGAGAGAAAGAGTGGGGTGGGGAACAGAAGAGAATGTAGTGAGAAAGAGAGAAAAAGCAGAAGAGATACATTTAGCGAGAGAGAGAGAGGGGGGAAACAGATGAGAGGAAATGTAAAAAAAAAAAGCGAAATGAAGAAGAGGAAATATATAGAGAGAGAGGGGGGAAATACAAGAGAGGAAATATTAGAGGGGAAATGTGTTGCGAGAGAGAGAGAGAGGAAAGAGATAAGAAGAAATATAGAGAGAGCGGGAAGAAAAGAGAGGAAATGTAGCGAGAGGAGTAACACAAAAGAGGAAATACAAGAGATCGGAAAGCGACGAGTGGCAACGCAGAGAGAGTAGAAAGTTGTGAAAGGAGCGCCGTGAGACGAGATATAAAAAGTAGGAGTGTAGTGAGAGGGAAAAGGGGGAAGAAAGAGGAGAATGTTGAGAAGATACTTAGAAGTAAAGGAGAGGGTATAGAAAGAGAGGACGTGTTAGGAGAGAAACAGAGTAGAGAGGGAGTGTAGATAGAAATGGGAGAGATAGGCAGAAAAGTATAAAGAGAGGAGAGTGAATAGAAGTGTAGAGAGAGGGGAGAGAGTAAAGTAGATAAAAAGGAAGAGATAGGTAGAAGAGTAATGAGAGAGGGAAGTGAGAAGAGAGAGAGGAGGGAGTTAAGATGTGATGACCGAAAGGAGAGTGGTGAGAGGCAGTGTACACACTAGAGATGAAATGTAGAAATATTAAAGAGGTAAGATGAAAAGTAAACAGAATAGTGGGAGGATAGATAGAAAGGGAGGTGTAGTGTGAGGAGAAAGAATTGTAGAGATAAGAGAGTAATTCGAGAGAGAGGGTGGAAATGTAGAAAGATAGTTGAGAGGGAGATGGCAAACTCAGAAACAAAATTGAAAGAATTATTAAAGAAAGCAGTGAAAGAAAGCAAGAAGAAATTACTATTTACTGCAAGAAGGTGGAATGCGTGGTTGTCAGCAAAATGGACAGCCCAAGTTGTGGGTTACGTATCGGGAACGTCAAAATCAATCAGATGCGGAAATTAAAAACAATCTGAATAGAGTGAAGAGTGAGTTTAGAGAAATGAGAGTGGTGATAGGAAGCGTAGGGACAGGAGAGGAATTCGAGAGTAAGAGGAGAGTGGACATGTAGAAAGATAGTTGAGAGGAAAATTAAAGGAGAAAGAGAGAATGGAAAGGCGAGGAGATGAGAGATATAACTTGAAAGAGAAATGGTCGAGAGAGGGTGTAGAAAGAAAATGATAGAAACAAAAAGAAAACAAGTAAAAAATAAAAAAGACAAGAGAGAAAAAAAAAGTGTTGAGTCGGGATGAAATGAAAGAAGAAATTGTTGATACTGAAAGGGAACAACGAAAGACAAAGCTATTATAAGAAAATAAAGAATGAGAAAGTTATAGGGAGAGAAAGGACAGCGATAAAAGAAATATAGGTAATAAAAACGATTTCAGTGAAATGGAATGAAGGGAAAAAAAGAAGATGGAAAATAATTGTTAAAAAGAACGCAATAACATTACAGGAGAAATATTCACACAAGAAAAAGAACGAAGGAAAGATTTGAAAAGCTTGGAAGAGGAATGAAAGAAGCAATAAGAGGGTGTGTTTAGAAACAAAATTAAAAACGTATGGTCGTTTGACAAGGATAAAAAAAAATATGATCAAAAAAGAAACAGTAAAGAAAAAAATGAAAAGAAATATAAATAAAAATAACATGAATATAGAGGAACGAAGAGACAGTTATAAAAATAGACCTCTACCGAAAATGAAAGCGAAAGTAAAAGTGAAAGATGGAGGAAGTGTCAAATTGCAAAAGAAAGAACAAAATAAAAATGAAAAAAAATAAAAATAGACAAGAGAGAAAAATGGGCTGAAACGGAATGAAATAAAAGAAGAAATTGTTGATAATGAAAAGGAACAACAAAAGAAAAATCCATTAAAAGAAGATAAAGAGAGAGAGATAAAGTAACAGAGAGAGAAAGGACAGTGATAAAAAAAAAGGTAGATAATAAAAACGATTTCAATGAAATAGAATGAAGAGAAAGTAAAGATTAATGAAAAAAATGAAAAAAAGAAAATGAAAAATAATTGGAAGAAAGTACGAAATAACATTACAGGAGAACTGTACGCACACAAAGGATAAAAAAAAGTGTTGAAAGAAGAAGCGGTACAAAAAAAAATGAGAAGAAATATAAGTAAAAATGACAAGAATAGAGAGAAGTGAAAATAAAGGTATAAAATTAAAGCCAAAATAAAAGCGAAAGTAAAAGAGAAAGAAGGAGGAAGAATCAAATTGAGAAAGAAAGAAAGAAAGAAAGAAAGAAACTATAAAAAAGAAAAAGAAAAAAGAAACGGACATTGAAAGTAAAGCGATAACTGAATTTAAACAGTTTATATCTTTAGATACAATTTTCTGATAATCGTAATAAACCATCGATGTCACGTCATGCAATCATAAAGTGTTATCTTGCAAAACTAAGTTTTGAGTCTCATTACATTCTTTTTCATTGCACGTGTCATCGATACACTTATTAGTTTCTCACAATTTAAACTAGAAAAAGAAAATATCTATCGCCCTGATGTACGTGATTTTTATACACCGATTACTTTACTGCTTCAAAATTTAAAAGAAAAAATAAAAGCATATAAAATGCTCATAAAATGGTTTTAGCCTATCAATAAATCTTGCATTATTTTTTGATAGATGTTAATCCGTGTCCCTGATTCTTAATAAACAGACATTAAACTATTCTAAATCTATTAAAATCTATTAAAAAATAATTTTGTTAACACTATTAAAATCTACTATTTTAATGCTATTAAAATCAATTGCATTTACATTATACATACAACAGACTTCTTCTACCAGTATGGCTTCTACAGTTCTATCCTAAAATAATTATCAATGTATTTCACTAGTAAAACTATTTCAATACTTGACTGTATGAAAAGTATTAGCCATGCATTTATATTAAATACTAGCAGTAGAGCCCAGCGTTGCCCGGGGATGTAACAGTAAGAGATAGATCAAGTATCGACCATCATAAAGACTGAAAAATAAAATTGACAAAAATTATTGTTTAAGGTTGATGTCTTAATTAGTTTTTTTTTTTTGTTTGTTTGTTTTGTTGGGGTTTTTTTTACGAATTGGTGAAACCCAAACTCAAACAAAAACATTGTTTTTCAATCGTTATGAGTCTACCGATTGAATAGAATTTTATTATAAACAATTGTCTTGTAAATGGAATTTTTAAAGCATTCTGAATGTAAAAATAAAGAAAAAAGTGTGCAAAACAATAAGAAACACTACCTGCCAAAAAAAGTGAAGTTTTGTTGAAATCGGTTGAAAAATGTAGGAAATCCGATCCCATATATAAACGAACACACACACACACACACAAACAACCTGGGCTTTATAATAAGTATAATTCGATATGAGTTGTCCCCCTTTCATTCTCGCGATGCCTCTTAATCGTGTTTTCAAATTGATTTCGTGCAAAAACAATTGTGTTTTTCCCATTTTTGGCGCTGTCAGAACCACTGCAAGGTAATTTTACGCAGTCCTGTGAAATTTTGTTGAAATCGGTTGAAAAATGTAGGAAATCCGATCCAATATATAAACGTACAGACACAACCTGGGTTTTATAATAAGTATGATATAATAGCCAGTGATGACTGCTTTGGTTGATTTTGTTTAGCGGCATATCAATACCTCTATGGGTTATTTAATTCCAAGATGTAAATATTTTTGTATGCAGTTGTTTTTCTTGAGATAATAATGTTTTTAGTAACACTAGTCATACTAATAAATCCATAGACGGGGAGAGAAGTGGATTGGTACCTTTCCAAAGGATATTTGTGCCTAAGTGACTATAATGAATCCAACTGGAATTGGAACTCTGCTCTCCGATTACCAATTCCGAGTTATTATCCATTACACCACTCGCACATCCAAGCTTACAGCACCTGTTATTCACAAGCGGTTACCCATCTACGTACTGACCAGGCTTGACGTTGCTTAACTTTGGTGATCGTACGGGAATCGGTGTTTCAACATAAGGCGGCCGTAAGCCGAAGCTTGCTTTCATTCCTAATGACTGACTTTATTGTTCTTTTAAATATAATCATCAACGCATTGCAATATTAAAATTATTTTCAATATTTTTGCTGTAAAGTATTGATTTATTTGTTTTTGATGGTTTATCAACCTTTTGCAATTTATCTGAAGACATAAATTATTTTTAGACTTACTGATACAAGTCCTAATAATTATCCCTGTTGTAACCTAGAAATGGTTACTAAAAGAGAAATAACCATTAATTATCTTATTAGGGAAATTACTTTAGAAAGAAAGAAAAGTCTGTTAAATTGCTATCTAATATTAATCCTAATAGAAGGGCAATACATGGACAATGTCCTCACCGATGAAAGGGAAACTTAAGACAACAGAACGGTGCTGACAATATCGTTTTTTGTTTGACTTATGCATTCACTTATGATAGGTTTCAGCTTATTGTCACCATCTCTTGTTATATTAATGGTGTTAGTAGAGTTTCTCCAAGAGTTCGAAAAAAAAGAAAAAATTAAGTTTCACGCTCATCCAGAAAAGGGACGGGTCAAATATGAAACCAAAAGAAACCTGATTCCTTTTTCAGGGGGTACTTTCTTTCTCGTTTTTTTTTTCTCTCTTTTTTTTCTTTTCTTCTCCCCCAACTGCGACACCAAAAAACAAACAAACAAAAAAAAATTGTAAGAAAGCAGACGTTATTATTTTTACATCGAAAGTCTGCAGATCAAATTTTAATCAATCTTTTTTTTTAATAAACGATTTATTTGTAGCCAAACATTTTAAAATAGGCTTAATTATTAATTTACTTCAATATTTATAGAAATAAGTTTAGAAAACTTTTTACATACTAATTTAACTACGAAAATCAATGTTGCCATATTGGTGATTTTCTAAGCATAACCTTTCACGTGGCCCAAAGCCGAAAGGATGTGGCACCCAGTGAGGATCGAACTCACTAGTCAGTCGTAATTATGTTAGTGAGACAAGCTGGCTAACCATTACACCATGTCGAGGTGACCACAATGTTGTTGTAATGTGTCTATTACTTAATTGAGTTCAGGCACTCGTAGAGTAAATCCAGCTGCCGTATTGTATTTACTTTGTCGCCATATTTGTCACAAAGTTTCGCTTCGTTGTACGCTCCGGCCTTCTTCAGGTGGTTGGAATTTCGAACTGAACCCTTTATTTCGATCACTGGGGTAGACTGTTCTAGTTTGATGGATGTCAGTTATCCGTTATCTCCTGCGAATTTTTCCTTTAAAAGTTCTCCACTCCCTTAACGAGGTATTGAACTCACCTTCTTTGGGTCTGTCACTGGATCTAACCAACGCCTTTATCCACTGTGCAGACGCCATGTGTCCTTGAGGACATCTGCGTATGAACTTCTGAGTATTATAAACCTAATGTTTTCAGCATCATTTTTACCAGTGCTCATATTGCATTTTTTCTGTTATCATTGCATGTCTTTACCAGAGTTCATATTGCAACTTTGTTATTATCACTTTTCTCTGGCACTCCTTATTACTGGTTCCCATATTGTATTTATTTCTATGCTTGGTCGGCTCAGGAGATTTTTGTGGCCTAGCATACTACTGTATTGTTTCCGACGACCGCTAAATACAGCTTTTGCTGCCTACCCTAGTCCCACTTCCGTTCTCAAATTTATTCACCTGCGAGCGAGTTCACCTCGTCGCTTGAGATATTAAAATATAATAATAAAATACAGTTGTAATATATTTTAAACTGAACAAGTTTAGCAGAGTTTGTTCCTTCCTTGAAGTGCTATTATCTCATTACGTTTGATATGAAATTTTCTTCTTTCTTTTTTTCTTTCGCAGGTGTTCTACTGTGCATGAGCCAAGAAGATATATACCGTTTGCTCTTCTCCAGCAAACTCCCCGGTTTCATTAGCAAGCACAGGGCCTTATTTGCCTTTAATCCGAACCCATATCTCACCGTCCAGGAGTACATACGTGAAATCACTGACACTCGGACTTCCAATGGCCAGCCTCAAGGTGAGGCAGTCGTTCGTCGCATTATGGAATATTTATTCGTTTTACAAGCGGCCTTTGTCCCGGAGCCCCCACCGAGCGACACCAACTTCGTTGTAGAAATGATACGGTACAACAGCAGCTTCAATTATCAACAAAACAACACCAAAATGTTGCCTAAACATCACGGCGCTAAGCGACCTTCAAACAGCAGCAGTCATCGCGATACGACCAGTGATATATACGAGACCAAACTACGTTATCTGGACGTCATTCAGGATTCGATCCAGCTAGCCGCTTATGCCATTAATAAAACCTGGTCATGTCCGACAATGACTGAATTGAAAGTAGCGCTACGCAACACCACCTTCTGGACAGTTGATGGATGGATTATTATTGACCGTCGGAGTATGGTTCGCCATGAGTTTGTGTTGTATGATTTTAAACCGGAAGCTAATCGATTCGAAGCCGGGCTTGTTTTTTTTTCCTCACGGCCCGGATTACGAACTGAAACTTATTGTTCTTGGAGAACCACACTGGCCAAATGGATGGAAAATTTACCCTGACCCCTGTTTTAAGATTGACCACAACTGTCCCGCGCCAAGTAAGTCGTTTTTTTTTATTACTTTTTATATTAAATCATTATAAAAGAATACATTTTACGATGAACCGTCTAATATTAGTAGGTATAAGCAACTTTTTTTTTCAAAGACAATGACGAGGTAACGATAAAAAGCACTCCGTTTCCTTAGTTTTAATAACTGACTAAACAGTTTTTAATATCTTCTTTGTCAAGCCGAGAGGAAAAGATTGATATTTACAA
>CAHIKZ030001391.1:2347500-2360000 GCA_903632075.3 Acanthosepion pharaonis | reverse complement strand
TTTAACTGCTAGCAGTAATATGCAATTACGGAACAGCTGTTGGTGGTATTGGCAATATAGTCAGATTCAGTAGAGTGTCTGACTCGTGAGTGTTAATCTTTAACGTTGTTTCATTGAACAGATTACGTACTGCGCCGTATTCTATATTCATAAACTATGGCAAACATGGTTAACAACAGTATATACTGAAAGCAAGAGAAACAGGTGAAGTAATGTTTTTACCATTTAAGAGAAAAGAAGAAAACTACTTGAGTAAAAGGAAAGAAACGCTCAACTGGGCAGGTTATCGTTGTCAATATGTTTGTCTTAAAGTTATTAAAGTTCCCAAAATCAAATGTAACAGTTTAAAAAAATAGAACAATTTGCGAAAGCAAGTTTTGTTGTATGAAATTCTGAAATGGAGCAAAATCATTGTACGATTTTTAAATACATCCGGTTACCGTTGAACTTTATCTAATTTTCTGCGTTGTATCTAAGGTGAACGGTCTTATATCCAATCGTCAATTAATCTCTGTTCGTTTATTAAACAACACTGTCTTCTTCTGTGAGCCGCGTCCATTCGAGACATGGGCGATCATGGCTCTCCTCATTTCCCTCCCTTATAGCTTTTAGCAATGTTTGTTTTATTTTTTTACTATACTTCCCACTGCTTGTTCTGTCATCCATTTGCACAAGCTCGTCAAGTCAGTTACCTGATGTTTTCCTCTACCCTAACTTATCTTCAACATACCTTTTGAGTGTCAAACTTACCGAGCCCTCATTCCTCATTATGTATCCCAGAAATTTCGACGGCTTCTTTCTGATTCTAATTACCAGTGTTCTATTAATTTCCATTCTGCTTAAATCTTCCACATATTTTGTCCATAGAAGTCTCATTATCCTTCTGTAGAACAACATTTCAATTACCTCTAGTCTCCTCTACATCTGTTTAGGTCGTCCTGGGTATAATGATAAACTACATCCGGCAGCAAGGCCTCTGATCGTGAGGTTGGATGTTTTTGAGGAGCTTGGAACCACCTCTTAATTGATGCTGTTCCCACGTCCTCCCTGACCCGGAGCGAAACAGCTTTTACGGTCCCAGCTCTGGGCTAATAGTATTTTTTTTTTACATTTTTAAAGTAAAAAATACCAGTAATACATTTTCATAGTAAGAAATGTTACCAGTAATACTGGTATGGTAATTTACAAACGTACACATGGACTCTCCCAGTTATAAATAGGAGCAGGTACTGCCTTTTGGAGGGTGAAGTTTCGAGCAGTCAGCTCTGACAGACGGACCGAAAATTCTTGCTGTAACACTCTCGTTTGTACTTGTTTGTACTACTGTTTCTGTTAATATATTTGTTTAATTCGATTCCTCTCTTGTGTCTTTATTCCTGGCCCTAACAAGTCTAACGTAATACCCCTGCCTGTTGCAGTTCAGTCCTGTCTCTCCGGTGGTTCTGGCCGAAAAACGAAACCCACCCGATCTTCATCCGGTGAACTGAAGGAACCACCACTATTCGCCACGTTGTGAATTCTTGATCCGAACAGCAGTGTATCGATCTCCCCAGACCGATCTGATGGGAAGGGGAGGAAATGGCTGGGTATTTCGCTGAAAGGAAATCACTATTCATGCAGCAAAAGTTTCTTGTCGTAGCCGCCAACACATGTAAACGAAAAAAAATAAGCAACTCCTGTTCCTGTACAAAGGGCCCTAGTTAGGCCACTGTTTTTTAGGTCTCTACCGAAGAATTTACACGAGTACAAAATGTCGTAACGAGGTTCACTCGTTTGGGGTCGGAAGTGACACAGAGACAGTAGGAAAATTTCTGCCTAAACAATTTCGGCTGATCTAAGGGAAGTAATTCGTGGATCTTTGTCTGCACCCTACGATATAGCAGTCTGCCTTCTCGCAGCCTTGTTGACGAAGTTATCTGGATTCGTACGGTTTCTATTTCGATCTCTTGACACAGGGCAACCAACAGACCAGACCAGCAAATTCCAACAAGCCGCCTCATCCGCGTTCTGATCTCCGAACTCCGAACCCATCTGACTAACTCAAGCGTGCGGGAAGCTTATATAGAGAGAGGCGGAGCTAAACCATCTTTAGGCACCGCCCCCGAATTTTAATATGCAAATCGCCTGGACCACCATGTTTTTCCGCCTCATCTCCAGATCCCCGCGGGCAACCAGTTTTCAAGCGGTACTAAAATCGGATTCGGACCTCCTGCTGGATCTTCCGCAGACAACGTATACTTAAATTTTGCCAAAACCACTTATCCCGTCTGGTTGAATTCCGCCATTCAGACCACCCAAAAGTCCAATTCGCCATTTATCACAAACTTTACTTTAACGAATTCGTCTCTTAATCACTTTGGAATTATTACATTTAATTAACTAATAACTCAATCCCAGAAACAATTATTAAGAGAAAAAAACAAGGGAAAAAAATAAACTTATTTCTGGAATTACTCCGGAATCTCTTCTACCCAAGTAGCACCTTCATCCTAATTCTTTAGCACTGTTGATTACTAAATCCACCTCCGGGTATGTAAGGGGGGGGGGTCTTTCTCTATATATGTCACACAAGGCCACAACAGTATACACCTAAGCCAATTGAATATCTCTCTATTTTAATCTTTTTTAGTATCTATCTATCTATCTTTCTTTTTTCTTTCTATTTATCTATATATCTATCTATCTTTCTTTTTTCTTTCTATCTATCTATCTATCTATCTATCTAGGCCAATTCAATATCTATCTGTTTATCTATCTATCTATCATGGTAATTTACCCACGCACGCATAGACTCTCCCAGCTCTAAATAGGAACAGGTACTGCCTTTTGAAGGGAGAGGAAATTTTCCAGCAGTCAGCTCTGACAGTCGGACCGGACATTCTGTATATGTTTGTAATTGTTTCTGTTAATATTTTGTTTAACTTTCTCTATATGTTTCACACAAGGCCACAACAGTATACACCTATTGAATATCTCTCTATTTTAATCTTTTTTTAGTTTATCTATTAATTTATCTATATATGTTTCTATCTTCTTTTTCTTTCTATCTATCTATCTATCTATCTATCTAGGCATTTAATATCTATCTGTTTATCTATCTTATCATGGTAATTTACCCACGCACGCATAGACTTCCCAGCTCTAAATAGGACACAGGTACTGCCTTTTTGAAGGAGAGGAAAGTTTCAGCAGTCAGCTCTGAAACCGGACATTCTTGCTGTAACACTCTCGTTTGTATATGTTTGTATTATTGTTTCTGTTAATATATTTGTTTAACTCAATTCCTCTCTTGTGTCTTTATTTCTGGCCACAACAAATACATTTTTGTAAAAGAAGTTAATAAAGCTCACAAGAAAATTAAATTTCCGCATTAAATGTTCCATAACGAGTTGATATGCCGCTAAACAAACATTTAACTGCAGGAATGTATTGTAAATTACTCTACAAATGCATATTTTAAATGTTTCGACCTGATATTTGTTATATTTATGTAATGGGAACGGTGAGATTAACTGTTTCCTGGCAGGAAATAGCGGGCGTACATTGACGGAACAGTGAAGGTTGAAATTTATAAAATCTTTTTATTTAAACAATTTTTGGTAGTGTGGAAAGGTAACATCTTGATTACATTATTATTTTCCTTCTAGTTACATGTTCAGTGAATGTTTATATCTGTTGCTGTTTGAAATCTTCATTCTTCTATTACTATCAGCGGAGACAAATTCAAGTCAGGTATTCTAATTTTATGAACTTGCACCAGAAGAGATGTTTAACTGTCGGACTTATTACATTTCATAATATCTGTTGTCATTTGTTTACGTCAAGATACGCGTCGAGCAGATATGATCGTTCGACAAAAGTCATGGGAAATTTGTTGCTTAAAAACAGTAATTTGACTTTGCTGTAGGTAAATGGTATATCACCTCAGGCTAAATGACAGCTCCGTGTAGGATACAGTTTCGATTCATATTTTTCTATGAAAACATATTTTCTATGAAATTTCTCGGACATTTGAACATTAGGACTTCAGGAAGCCCTAAAGAACGAATCGCGTCACATAAAAACTTTCAATTTGTCACATATATATATATATATATATATATATATATATATATATATATATATATATATATATATATATATATGCGCGTGTGTGTGTATTATAAGATTTAACTAAGTAGATACATTTGCCCTTTTTCAGTACTGTCGTTCGTGATTTTATCTGGATAGGGTTTTGGCAAGTTTTCTCTTGATTCTATTAACGGTTCTTCATTTTCTTTATATATATATATATATATATATATATATATATATATATATATATATATATGTATATATAAATAAAAAGAAAGAAAAATGAAATTATGATGAAAAGCTAGAAGATGTAAGTAATTGAATGACCCATGGCCTTGGTACATACATGAGAAACTATTACTAAGTTTTAAAAAAAATAATAATAAATAAATAAATAAAGTTTATTAAACCAGAGAAATGTATAAGCTATTTTGCCGTAATTGGCAGAAATTTTACTTAAATAATATTTAAATATAAAATTTTAAAAATAGTAATATACATACTTATACTTGATGTGGAAAAATAATTTTATTTACTGTAAGTAATTCTAATACATTTACTTCTTTTAAAAAGAAATATAGTCTATTAAAACTAACAGTGAAAATATTTTAAAGTATTTAAAATTGTAGTTAAATAAAACGTATTCTAACCTAAACACCTCCCTCAAAGTACTACAAGGACTTAAAACACCTACAGTTAAATGAAATTAATATGAAAAGCTAGAAGATAAAATTTTACTAAATCAGTGAAATTAATTAGCTATTTTTGCCGTCATTGTCATAAATTTTACTTAAATAATATTTAAATATAAATTTAGAAAAAAATTGTCATATGCATACTTATACTTGATTTAAAAATAATTCTACATACTGTAACTGATTCTAATACATTTACTTGTTCTTAAAAAAATATAGTATATTAAAAATTAAAAGTGAAAATATTTTTCAAATCATAGTTAAATTAAACGTATTCTAACCTAAACACCCACCAAAAATCTTTAAATATACAAATAGAAAAAAAATGCCGTAAGAATTTTTGCCGTTAACAATAAAATTCTTTAAAAAAATCCAGACGACATGCATTTAACGGATGTCAGATTTCATTGAAAAATACATCCGTACCCCCTACCAAAACTTAACTAATAACTGATACATCTAAATACAGCGATAATGAACACGCAAACACCCCTTGTCTGGTTGAATTGGATTTCTCTGTATCCTTGGAAACGTGAATTATGATTTTAGCTGTGTCTTTAAAACCCAGTAATTTTAAAAGTTACTCCAAAATTCGCTTCAGGATGAAATGGAACTAATGTCTTGAATTTAATTACAAAATTAAATTCGAAACTTTCAGCTTCCATTTTTGAAACATGGTTAGAACTGTGTAGCGAAAAAACCCTATTTTAAATCAATTAATTTATAATATATATATATATATATATTCAAATAAAAAGAACCAAAAAGATGTATAAATTTTATTATATTTTTCCAACCTTCGAATAATGTGTTGAGTATTGGGCATTAAATGTCTAATGTAAAAAAATTATGAAAGCTAAAAAAAAAAAATGGAAATCCTAATACAGAATTTATACATTTGAATGTTTCAATGAGACGAAAGGTAAGAGGCGGGGGTCAGTGGAGGATGTAAGGTAATTTGTCTTAAAGGGAACCCTATTTTTTAAGCTTTCACAGTTAAATTTCTATTTCTGAGACAAACTCAGTCCACACCGGGGTTGATAAGAGAGACGACCAATAGCTTCGTCTGCCGAAATAAGCTATTCCCCACATGAAGTGATTTTATGATTATATATATATATATATATATAATCATACAATAGGAAATAAGATTAGATGATGATCATTATCACCTTGTAAATTGAGATATATGTCATTCGAAGACAGTTCTGTTTTGCTGTATCACAGCTCCTCAGTGCGACATGACATCCGAATGCCTCAGGCCAGAATCGAAACCCGACCGATATGGTGTCCGTCATAATTTCTACCACTGAGCTATCATCATTGGGCAGAGAGAAACAGCTAATTCTAGCTTATTCCTTTTACGAATGTAAACAAACGCCAATCAGCCAAAGGACTCTATTTTATTTTTATTTTACTTATATATATATATATATATATATATATATATATATATATATATATATATATATATATATATATATATATATATATATATATATATATATATATATAAATATATATGTGTGTGTGTGTGTGAATATAAATATAAATAAAATATATATATATATGTATAATTATTTATATATTATATGCGGTACTTACATAAACCCAAATTTTTTAAAACAATCTACATAAACCCAAATTTTTAAAAACATTAATCAGTTTGTCTGACGATCGCTAAAGCGTGAAACCCAGGGTCACAAACTCACATCTATCAACCAAATATATATATATATATATATATATATATATATATATATATATATGTGTATATCTATGTATATATATATATATATCTATATGTATATATATATATATATGTGTGTATATAGATATATATACAGTGTGTATATATAT
This sequence comes from Acanthosepion pharaonis, assembly GCA_903632075.3. Taxonomy (NCBI): domain Eukaryota; kingdom Metazoa; phylum Mollusca; class Cephalopoda; order Sepiida; family Sepiidae; genus Acanthosepion; species Acanthosepion pharaonis. The sequence goes on along the minus strand of CAHIKZ030001391.1, from coordinate 2,353,371 downwards.
CTATATATATATATATATGTATGTATATATATAGATATATATGAGTATGTATATAGATATATATGTATGTATATATATATGTATATATATATATATATATATATATATATATGTATGTATGTATATAGATATATATGAGTGTGTATATATCTATATGTATATATATATGTATGTATATAGATATATATGATTGTGTATATATCTAGATGTATATATATATATATATGTATGTATATAGATATATATGAGTGTGTATATATCTATATATATATATATATATATATAATTTGATATATATATATAATTTATATATGTATATATATATACAATTTATATATGTATAAATATATATATATAGAATATATATGTATAATTTATAAAATATATATATGTATATATATTTATATATGTATGTATATTTATATATATATATATATTTATATATATATATATATATTATCTATATTTATTTATATGTATATATATATATATATGTATGTATATATATATATATATATATATATATATATATATATATGGATATATATATATATATATATATATATATATATATATATATATATATATATATATATATATATATATATATATATATATATATATATATTTCCGCTACGCACTTCCCATTTCCGCTAATGGCAGTTTCATATTGATGTGCAAAAATATACGAATCGGAGTTGCATTTATAAAAAGGATGGAAGGATAAGGCGATGATTATTAAATTTTAAGATTTTATTTTTTTTTTTTTTTTACATTGAGCTCTTTCTTTTTGTAACCAATGCTCTCTCTCTCACTCTCTCTCTCTCTCTCTCTCTCTCTATATATATATATATATATATATATATATATAGTGAGAAAGGACGGATATTAAAAGGGAGGGTATTTTTTCGATATTTTCATGATTTTAAGCGAGTAAATACATTTGAACAGGAAAGGAAAAAACTTCGAGATCGACTTTTCATTAGCTGAACATGTAAATTTAAGATCTCACAAGTTTCATGAATGGACGCACTCAAAAGGACTTCATTACTTTCAACGCATATGCCTTTGACTGCATTAATTCTTTTTGGAGCCAACGCTGTATAAGCTCGCTAGGTAAATGGGACATTGTGTTTCTATTGATTTTTTATTCATGCTGTAAGCATTTGCAGAGACGGAAAATGATCATTCGATGCCTATTACTTCCACGGCCTTCAGAAAATCAAGTATATTTTTTGAGGTTCTTAATTAAAAAAAGAAGATAATCTGCAATGGTATTGGTCCTGACCTGACCTGGTCATTGTTCTAATGACCTTTCCTCTATGCTATCTTGACTTTATGAATTTAAGCGCAGTACTAGATTGGCGGCAAGGTCTCATCATTTTACAGTTGAAATGGTTAGATTCAACCGTAAATTCTATATTATCTGTTTCTTCTATTACACTTCTTGCTTGTGGAACTGTTTTTCAACTTCATAATTTCCAGTCAACTTTGAAATTTTCATGCAATATCACACGTATCTACTGTTTTCTTAATTCTTGTTTTTTTATCGTTCTCTCTCCTTAATAGTATATTTTCTCATATGTTCTTGTACCCAGTAACCCGTTGAATCTTAGTGAATTTATTGACTTTCTTGGAGTGAAATGATGAAAAATAATAACTAGAGATATATTTGCAAGTGCCGTTTAAAAATGTATAATGGGTTGATGGCTGATTAAAAGAATCAAGTGGGGGAGGGATTGTATCTGATTAAGAACTATATTGACTGATAAATACATTCCAAGTTTATAAAATTGGAGAATTCTATGAGTGGAATAAAATTAGTACTGCTATAATAATAATTATATAATAATTTTCTTTGTAGTATTAAAATAGTAATTTTATAATAAAATATTCATTCATGTTATTCAGCGCATGTTGTCACCACTCCCCTCCATTGTCTCAATTGTGGTTCATCATGACATTCGAGACGGAATAATGCAATGACGTGCCGGTTTTTTTTGTAACGGGGATATTTTGAGGTTACACCGTCCCTCCTCTCACATTTGTTTTTAAAGTGACCTTCTTCTAGCGTTTGCCTAAAGAGTCAGGATATACAAGACAACAGGTGGTTTTAATTCAGAGTTTCCTTCTCCTAGAAGGGTGCCACCAAGGCTATAAGACTCAGTCTGCCCTGCTATTTGACCCATACATAAAATACTCACTTATAACAGTAATTTTCCTTGTAGTATAAAAAATAAATCCATGCCTCTTTTCCTTTCTTGTTAATGTTAAAGTCACGTATAGCTGACCATTACTACTGCTTTACTCATTAGGTACCTTATACTTGTAGCCTTGTGCCAAACTAAGCTACTCTTACTAAATAAGAAGTATTACCAATAAAAACTTCATAGTTTGAATTTTCTGATGAATTGAAATTTATAACATTATGCGGACTATTGTCCTCATCTTTGTCGCCATATTTATTACAACGTTTCGGCCGTAGTACGTTCTGGCCTTCTTCAGGTGGTTGGAATATCGAACTTTTTATTTCGAATTTTGACTATTTCTGTTCCACGTGTCGTGTTTAATGGATGTCAGTTATCATTATCTCCTGTTAATTCCCCTCTTCAAGTTCTCCTAACTTCTAACTAACGCCTTGACCCTTGAGAAAGGCGTTAGTTAGATCCAGTGACAAAACCCAAAGAGTGAGAGTTCAATACCCAGTTAAGGCAGTGGAGTACTTGGAGAGGGGAATTAACAGGAGATAACTGATAACTGACATCCATTAAACATGGCACGTGGAACTAGAACAGTCTACCCCAGTGAGCGAAATAAAGGGATCAGTTCAACATTCCAACCACCTGAAGAAGGCTGAGGCGTACAACGGCCGAAACGTTGTAATAAATATGGCGACAAAGATGGGGACAATAGTCCGAATAATATAAATAGTGTACATAATACCTCATCTCAGAAATATAGACAGATACTGAAGTATCGGATAAATATGGCAACAAAGATGAGGACAATAGTCCGAATAATGTAAATAGTGTACATAATACCTCATCTCAGAAATATAGACAGATACTGAAATTTATAATTAAATGATCTGATACGTTCCTTGAGATTTCACAAGAAATTATCCTCGGAAATTCCCCTATTGCATCGTTAAATATTTTAGCTCTAATACGTTGGAACAATAATATTAATTATGAACAGAGTTCATTATTTGAAGAAGTAAGAGGGTACAAATGGAAAGAGAAATATTGACAAGATTTTGCTGTATATTTACAGTTCTTAGTTTCAAATGAATATGATCCGTTCTTTTCTATTTCAATCCTCTCTTTCTTTCTCCAAATTCACTGAAGCAAACGTTAAGGACCTACTAGCCTTATCCTTTCCTCCATCTTTCCTTCTTTCTTGTTATTATGTATGCCTTCTTTTTCTTTTATAGTGATTTTTCAAAGCGTAGCTTAGATGTGAATCAAGGCCAGAGTATAAATGTCGATACCATTACAGATGGCCTGAATGATCTTTTTCCTCTCACCATTGTTGAATGACTCAAAGTGTTTTTTCACTGATTCTCACATCAAATGTCATGATGTTTAAACGACTTATCTAAAAACCTGGAGAAAAAAAAAACTTAATTTATTTAGCGGTCTTAAAGATATTTAACATTTTGTTGGACGGACAATGATGGCTCAACAAGATTTGGACAATTTTGATGTTACACCAGCTATATAAACACGCATGCACACATTTACACGCACGAACGCGAACACACACATGTTTATATAGAGATTTTCCAAGCGTAGCTTAGATATGGCACAAGGCCGAAAGTAAGAGGCACCCAGTAAGGATCGAACTGACTACTCAGTCGTAATTGTTCTAGCAAGACGAGTTTGCTAACCATTACACCACGCCGAGGTGCCCAAATAGCGATTTTCCAAGCGTAGCTCAGATGTGGCACAGGGCCGAAAGTAGGGGGCACCCAGTGAGGATCGAACTCACTACTCAGTCGTAATTGTTCTAGCGAGGTAATCTTGTTAACCATTACAACACGTCGAAGTGGCCAAATTTTTCTCAAATGTGTGTGTTTCTTATCGTCCGTATATCTTTAATGATGTTGCATTATCCGATATTATTTCTGCAAATACTTTCAGACACTTTATCTATCTTCAGGGAATAATGCTGGTGATTTTCTAAGATTTAGCATGAGGCCGAAAGAATGGGGCACCCAGTGAGGATCGAACTCACTACTCAGTCGTAATTGATTTAGCGAGACAAGCTTGCTAACCATTACACCACGTCGAAGTACCATCTGGTTTTCTTTTGTGAGGTATTTTTTCTTCCGTTTCTCCTTGCAATCAAAAGCTGCGCGACAAAAGAAACCCGAAGAATTATATAATGATAATTTTAATGTCATAAGCGAGAATTTCGACCAAAAAGGAAAGCATGGTAAATTCCAATATCGACCGATCCAATTACATTATCTAATCTTACATCATAATTGTCTAATGTAATTATAATAAATTTTATTAAATACTGACAATGTAATGCTTCGTAAAAAAAAAAAACAAGCTATTTAGTTTCTTGTCAAGAATTTGTCCAAATGCAACTGTTAGAATTATTATTATTATTTATTTTTATTTATTTATTTTATTTATTTATCTATTTATTTTTATTTTTATTTATTTTATTTATTTATCTATTTATTTTTATTTTTATTTATTTTATTTATTTATCTATTTATTTTTATTTTTATTTATTTTATTTTTTTTTTTTTTTTTCGTCGAAGAATGAATAGATTCACAAGCAGGTCAATTTCACTGGGTTTGTAATATCATTCTACCCGAAAAAAGAAATCCATTATCAATAGCACATTCTTTAGCGTGTTACCAGACGCTGAGGCAGTTGGAAGAAATTTTCCATCCTGGCTTCAATACGTTTCTTATTAGTCCCGGGAAAAAAATATCTTATTTCTTTGCCAAGCGAGGTGACTACCGGATGTTTTTCATATCACTAAATTTTATGATAAAAGTTGCATTAAAAACGAAAAAAACAAAATCACTTTTAAACGGATTTTATTGAAGACTACAGGCAATATGTGTTTTAATAGTTTTATTATTAATTTCTTCTTATTTTTCTACAAAGAAACAGATGGTTGATTCCAGTGTGTGTGTCAAAGCTATTTTGTTCTATGGAAATTTTATTCTATCACACGTTTATTACCTATTTTCAGTGAGTTGTTTTCATGGAATTGGACGACCTCAGCCAGAAGCATACAGTTTTATACTCACACACACACACACACATATATATATATACATATACATATATATATATATATATATATATATATATATATATATATATATAAGTTTTGAGGCAAACGGACGTATTTGTTACTTTCGCTCTCTTCCACTTGTAGAAATACACTCACCCAATTCATGTATAAAACGATAGTGTGGTTATGACAGCATAGTTACGATATCACAGATAGGATACTATAGACTCATATATATATATATATTGTCTAGCAAGACGAGTTTGCTGACCATTACACCACGCCGAGGTGCCCAAATAGCGATTTTCCAAGCGTAGCTCAGATGTGGCGCAGGGCCGAAAGTAGGGGGCACCCAGTGAGGATCGAATCTATAGGATCTATATTATCCTATCTGTGATATCGTAACTATGCATCCTACAAATACAAACACACACCTTTTAATTCAGAAACAATATGTAGGAAAATCTGAATGGCCCTTTCACTATAGGATTAATAATTACCACAATCGAATTAATTCGACGCCCCCCCCATGAAAAATTATTACCTGTAGAACAACATTTCCGCTTAGAAAAACGCGATTTTAAAACCCATGCCAAATTCACTCT
>CAHIKZ030001391.1:2302500-2345000 GCA_903632075.3 Acanthosepion pharaonis | reverse complement strand
TTTTTTAAAATTTCAACTCTGTTATTTAATTAAAAAAAAAAAAAAAACTTAAAGCAAATTATCGTTACGATTATCAGAATCGCACCTAACTCTGGCTCGCTAAAAACACACAGACACGCGCATGCGCACAGATGCAGTTCATTAAATACGTGATTAGTAAATTATTAGCGTATATTGCTCGAGGCCGCGCCCTCTCATTGCATCAGAATGAAAGGCTAGGGCAACTTCGGCGATCGTACGGAAACCTATGTTTCAACGTGATGTGGTCGTAAGTCGAAAATATTAATCTGTAAGGAAATCCTTCAGTATTGCTTATGATATAGATGAATTGATATTACATAGCTGTTTGGCAATGTTTTCTTAGTTTCTAACGGAATTATTGTGTTAATTTTTTAACAAAAGATCGAGATTTACAATGTAAAGTCTACCACATAAAATATTCTTCTTCTATGTGCCGTGACAATCACGGCCCTCCACAATTTCTTGTCCTTTGTAGCTCTTAAAAAATTCTTTGTTATCTCTCTTAAAGCCTAATCTGCCATCCATTTACTTAAGCTCGCTAGGTTGCACGTTGTTTTACTCTGTCCCTCTTACTTTCAATTTGTTATGTGAGTGTCAAATATTCGAAGCACTCTGTCAACTGTCGCTTCCTGATATTAAGTGTAAGTCTGTTTTGTTTCTATTTTCTCTAAAACTTTGTCGTTGCTCACATCTTGAGTTCATGGTATCTCAGCATCCTTTTGTAGAACCATATTTCTATTGCTTCAAGTCTTTTCTTCATCTGCGAGAACATTGTCCAGCATTCACTGCCATATAGGAGGACTGATATTGCATAACACTTCAGTACTCGTTTCTAACAAAATTTTCCTATCACATTCCTTGTTTTCACAGTTGTCTCCCTTAGAAACATAAAAAATACTAAAAGGATATGAATACTTCTTTAATAGTAGCAACTAAAGAGAACGTAGCCAAACTTATTTCTCTGAAAGAAAAATTGCTAACAAAGATCAACATGGAACATTGTAAGCTAACCAGTGGCTTCCAAATAGTTCCATAGTCTATTCGTTACTGTCGAACTCTCTGCCTTGAACAGAGAAGAACCCGGACGAGGCTTTGCCGAAGGGCAAAGTTTCATCCGGGGAGGTAGACAGGCCCGGACCCGTTTATGCGGGTTCTACGGGAATAGTTTTGGTCGAGCCTACGAGCTCGGAGAACCCACGGTAAACTCGGCTTTGTGCCACATACATCCCGTGGGGGTGGCTGTTAAATATTACCAGTGGCTTCCAATTTAAGTTATTGAATGAGTATCGATACAGACGCTTTAAAATATATAAAAATAAAAAACAACAAATAGTACTATATTTGGTAATAACAGGTGCCACCACCCCAGGTCATGGCTGACCTGGGAACACCAGCAACCAAGAGGTGGCTCCACGCTCCCCAAAACCTCCTGACCAGAGGCCCCGCCACTGGATGTAGTTTAACGTCTTACCCAGGACGAACTATATTTGGTAATAACATTTTAACTTATAGATAAAATAAAGCCAGTATTTCAACCTTCCATGTTTGGGACCCTTCAGAACGTTGGTAATCATGGCTCTCCACAGTTTCCTGAACTTTTTTAGCTTTTTTAATAAATATTGTATTTTTGTCTCCCTAAACTTGCTCTATCATCCATTTATTCAAGCTTGCTAGGTAGGTTATATGTTGTTTTTTCTCTTTGCGTCTCTAGTATCAAATTTTCCAAGCCCTCTTTCCTCATTATGTGCCCCCAGAAATTTCAACTGACTCTTCCTGATGTTAAGTATAACTTTCCTTTTTTGTTTTCATTATCCCTAAAACTTTGTTGTTTATGCCATTTGGTTCATGGTATCCCTGGCATCCATTGTTAGAACCACATTTCTGCTGCTTCAAGTCTCTTTTTCATCTGTAAGGAGATTGTTCAGCATTCACTGCCATAGAGGAGGATTGATATTACATAACAGTTCAGTATTCTTTTCTTTGTTCCTAACGATATTTTGCTGCTTCTTAATACTTTGCTTATCTTCTAGAAGGCATCTTTCGCTATCCCAGTGCGCTTTTCCGATCTCTGTTAAAACGCTTCCCATGTGTCTTAATTGTTGCACCTGCTTCATTTTTGTATTTCCAATTTGTACATTGAATGTCAGGCTTCCGTTTTGCTAACAACCCTGCATTCAGTGTGTTTGCAATTGATGTTTAGATTATCGTTCGTCCCGTTTCCACAGAGTCCAAATACGTTATTATCCTCTCGGATTAAAGCTTTTCTTCGGAGATTTGGTAGACTTAGGGGCATATGACGATGAAACACCGGTTCTCGTTTGATCACCGAAGTTAAGCCACGTCGAGCCTGGTCAGTACCTAGATGAGTGACCGCTTGGAAATATCAGGTGCTGTATGCTTGGATGTGTGGACAATGAAATGGATAACGGATCCGAATTGAAAATAGCCTTGGGAAATGAATGAATTCTCCTCTACTCCCTCCAGCTATGGATTAAATAGTAGATCTTGTGTTAGTAAATCATGATTATCTCAGAAAGATACTTACAATCTATAAATGTTTTCTGGCTTAAAATATCCTGCAAATTGTTTATAATCCGTAAAAAAACAATCAGTCAATCGTGAATTTGGTGACATATTGATTTTCGGTTCTATCTCTGGATCGAGGCAAGATATTGCTCAGTGGATCTGTCCCCGTAGATTAAATAAAGGGTTCAGTTCAAAATTCCCTGTAGGTTACTTGTGTTGGCAATCACCTGATGAAAGCCGGGAGGCATAACAGCAGAAACGTTGTGATAATCAATATATCTGGTTAGGCTTTGAGATGAAACGTGTGCTGAAAATCCCCCCTCCCGCTTCACACACAGAACTACTTTCCAACATCAGTATTCTCATGTTTGGTTATATTTAAATACTAATTTTGTGAAATTGGTATTACTAATAATTTTTTTCTTCAGCGCCCTTCTCAGACATATGTGAACAGAAATATCAATAAACATGGAGACAGAAAATTATTGACTTAGTTTTGTTCTTCTTGACCGAAGGTAACAATTGTGTAGTAAGTGGCCAAGGATCGAATTCTCTCACGAGTTTGGGTGACGAACTAACTAATGATCACACTGTGCTTGGCGCTTTATAAGTAGACAGCAAGATCAATAGACTTTAAAAGTTGAGATCAATTGAACCGAACGGATTAAAAACAGACATCTAACGTATGGGATTGGTCTACAGTTGTACGTCAAATTGTAGTTGAAAGCAAATTAAGGATTCATATTCTTGTACACATATTTTATGAATATTACAGTTTAATCATAAATCAGCCATTTCAGAAAATAAAAAAAAATGTCCAAATTATTTTATTCTGATAAATCTAACAATTCAATTTTTCCATTACAAAAACCGCGCGTGATCGTATGTGTGTGATGCATGTGTTCATGTTCATATTTAAGTACCTATATATTAATCTCATTATTATCTTATCTGTCAAACAATATTGGCCAGATCTCATATATATATATATATATGTGTGTGTGTGTGTGTGTGTAATTTATATATATATATTACTTATGTATTATATATCCGTGGTACTTATTGTAAAGCGCTCAATATCAGTCATAGAGCTAACATCCAACTAAATATATATATGTGTGTATATATATATATATATATATATATATATATATATATATATATATATATATATATATATATATATATTTAAATATTTATATATATATTTATATGTTTGCATATTTATAAATATATTTACTATATATATATATATATTATATATATATATATATATATATATATGTATTTATATATATATGTTTTTGTGTGTATATATATTTGTGTGCGTGTGTCTATATATATTTGTATGTATATATATATATATATATATATATATATATATATATATATATATATATATATATATATATATATATATATATATATATATATATATATATATATATATTACGTATATATATATATATGTGTGTGTGTGTGTGAATTTGTTTCTGTCTAAAAATTTTGAACATTGAAATCAATACTATAAGCGGACTATCAGTTTCACACCTTCATCTATTATTGGTCACTCATTACGTTCTGATCACATAAGGTGACTGTCTTCATAACTATCTGTTGTTTGATCTCATTATTTTCTCATCTTTCAGTCTCTTTTCTGCCTGCCTATCTATCTAATTATGTTCCTGTTTGTTACTTTAGTTGTGTATTTATCTCGTTTTTATCCTCTATATGTGTCTAATTCGTGTATATTGAAGTTATGAGCTTATGTTTCGTGCACACATTTTAGTTTTACCTTTTGTAATCAACGTTATCCGCTTTAGTTACACGCAAAAGAAAATAAAAAACCTGATTATTTTATCCCTTCTGTTATGGACAATTTAATGTCGCTCTCTTGAGAAATCTTACAGCTAGCGTTGTCGTCATCTGCAAACAAATTATGATTAGAATCAGAGTACAAATATTTCTGCATCTATCTCTCTCTTTTTTCTTCTACTCTCTTTCTCTCTCCTTTCTTTCTCTCTCTCTCCCTTTCTCGCTCTCTTTCTTTCTCTCTCTCTCTCTCTCTCTCCTCCTTGATTTCTCATTTTCCAGTCTCCTTTTTCCCTCCCTCTTTCTTGCTCTCTCTTTATCTCTGGCACCAAAATAAAAATCTCATTTTCCGTTATAAATCATGCTTCCTGAATAGAAACATTAGAAATTATAGTAACACAATGAAGCCAAGGTGAATATATTTTACCAGCCCTGATGATGGACAAAAATTATCCAAAACATCGGTTAACAAACGTTTTCATGCGGGATTTAGTAAGATTAGTTCCTAGCACAGGGTCATAAGCGTAGAGCACTCAGTGAGTCTCAAACTTTCAATATATGACAGTAAGTTGTAAGCCATTGTATCATTGCAATCCACATTTGGTGTTTACTTATCTTAGAATTATCTACTATAATGAGTCACACCTAGTGTACCCAGTGAGTATCAAAATCAATACAGAAATAATAATTTACCACAAGTTCATAACGCCTCCACGGAATCGAATCACTTCCATTTCCCCCATATTCCAAATGTAATAAGATAGTTCAAACAACTCCTCCATCGAGAAAAGTGGGGGAAATGCATGGTTACTTCCCTGGACGTTATAATCTTAACTTCTTCAAGTCAAGGATCAATCGTAATCTATCCCCCGTATTCTCGTAATCTTCACTTTCATTAATATCAAACACCCTGTTCTTTATTACCATTTTAACAGTAGCCCTCTACATTGAGCGGCTCTCAAGATTTTTATTGTAGGAATTCTCAGATCAAAAAATAGTCCAATGAGAAATAATTTTATAAAACTGTATTCATAGGTGTTTTTTCTTCTCTGAAACGACAATAAGCTAACTCACCTCACAGGTTATTTATGTTTAAAATGAGACACCGTCGAAAGCACATCTAACATCAACAAAACAAATTTCATAATCTTACCCTGTAACACTCCAAAATTTGAAAATATATTAGTTCTTCCCAACATAAAAGTCTTTACCCCCACCTCCAAGACAGTCAATGACATAATTAGGAAGAAAAATAGATCCGATACCACTTCAGATGCCAAGATTTATCAAAAGTACTTGCAATGTGGGTACACTTACATTAGAGAGACGTCTCGAAGTTGAAAAACTCGAAATTGTGAACAAAAGAGTGACCTACATTGGGAGAAAAATTTACACTCACTTGTAATACACATGGATAAGACTGGCCATATCTTTGATTTTACAAATGCCACATTAATAAAAAAAAAAAGAACATCATTCTTTATGTCGAAAATACTTTGCGGTAGTTCTGATAAAGATTTTACCAACTATAAACACATGTCACAAACATTATATATATATATCAAACTTCTGTATTGCATCCATTCTTAATAAATCTACCGTATATTTAATTGCCACGAGTGGGGTTGACGTAAAAATGTTCCCAAATCTACATGCGAACAACTTCCAAGCAACAATAGTGGCAACTACTACTACAAAACACATACACACACACACACATTATATATATATATATATATATATATATATATATATCAAACAACCCAAAAATAAAAAAATAGAAGTTTTCCCTTGTTTCATTCTCTGATAAAGCTTTAATAAAAGCGAAGCATTTTAAATTTATTAATATTTATTAATATGTGTTTTTTATAACACACACGCACACGCACACACACACACACACACACACACACACACACACACACACACATACATACATACATTATAGGGCACATTTTCTTACTTGGGAATTCATATCAGATTTTAAAATCATGTTAAAAAAGAATTAATCAAAATAAATATGGATGTCGTTTCCTCCTCGCCCTGGATCTATGTCAAGTAATTTCTGACCAATCTATATTCCCTTTGAGGAAATTGTATTATTTTATTGCTGACCAACATCGAACATTTCATGGCAGAATTAAAATTGCGTCGATTATTGATGATATCGGATTTTATCTTTAACTTATTTATTTTTATTGGAAATATTTAGGTACGCACGCGCAAAGGATACATTTAGGTGCACATGCGCACCTAAATATATCCAATAAAGTTCCATTTATTCAGTAAAATTCGTTCATCGCTTTACTTCGGTTTCTTCATTATCAATTAAAAACCAATATTTGGTAAAAAAAATTATTGATTAAATATCATTTTATCGTTTAAATATTAGAGTTAAGTGTGTTTATATTGGATAAGTAAATATTATTACTATTTCAGTATTTTTTTTTATTCAACGTGCATAGTGGAAGAAAAGCTTTTGTGAAAAAATATTGATTTAAGGCCAAACATATAAAACTGGACTTCGTTTCAAAGCATATGAAGATGTTATCCCCCTGGGACACCGTTTGTATAGAATCCTGTATTTCTTCAAACTGAGAACGAATACTTTGGCTAATTGTGTCTGCAATCATTGCCTATTTGATTCTCTATTATTATAGCATCTAGCTTGTATAATAACTTGATACACAAACTAGACACTATTAGATCAGTAAATTGGTAGCTGCCCACCGTAGGGATTGAAAAGATTGATGAATGAGCAGGGGATTTGTTGTAAAATAATCGTGTATGTAAATAATATTCTGGTGGTTTTTGTTTTTATTATTATTACTATTATTATTATTATTATTATTATTATTATTGTTAAGTCTCTCCACTACACCCATCCAATGCTGTACACAGAGCCTTACCTAGGTAGTTGAGATTTTAGTGGGGTGTACGTACAGCATGAGGTACACTGTGGGGGAAAGCCTGGCTAATGCGAAAGCTCATCTGACGGGGACAGCGAAGTGAATACTATTTCGTTGGTCTGGTGTTGTGAGACCAGAGACAGAACTACACAGGTCAACCATGCTGTCAAAATCAAAATGCTTTTACGGTAGAGTGACATCTTCCACGGTGTAGCCAAATACATAGAAGATAACTCCAAAAGAAGACGTACGGTATCAGTGACGTTGCTGCTAATATCACGATAATGTGCTTTTGCAGGTCATTTAAATCCAGAAAATATTTTTCGATTGTAAGACATTTTTGCAGATAATAGTGATTTACTGATTAACCTGTAGCTTTGACTGTAGTGCATATACAGGCCACGATGTGTAAACTGTCGCCATTTTATATTTTTAATTTAGCGCATGCGCGTTGTTTGTTTCTACACAGCAAAATAGGATCAGTTGGGCAGCATCTGTGAGAAAAAAAATGATCAGCATAACGCAATTCACTCCGCCAGAAATTTGGAAACGGCATGCTGTACTGCTTGGCATTCGCGCCGGAAGCTTCAATACGGACATCTCAGTGTTCAGGTATCAATCTGAGAACAAGACAGAGGATTCGGAAAGAGTTTGATGATATATCCAGTCAACATCATGGTCTTTGAAGAGATCACTCGTGATGGCGACGTTATTCATCTTCCTGCAGAGCCTCAGACTCAACACAGAGCCCTATATCACGTGCCTTGAGAAGGTAGTCCTGCCCTGGTCCAATAGGGTGGCTGCTGGAAGACCCTATGTCTAGCAACAGGAATTTGCTACATGCTCCACCAGCTGGAGAACCCACTAATGGCTGTCAGACAATTTCTGCGATCACATCATCCTTAATTTCAAGCCACCTAAATCCCCAATCTGTAACCCGCTTGATTATTATGTGTGGGGCACAGTTGAGCGAGAGACCAACAAAACTCCTTGTAACACTAAAGATGAACTGAAGGCAAGGATTATGGTAGCATTCGCCAGCTTAAACAAGGAGACCACTCAAAAGAGTTGCAGGAGATTCCGAAGTAGGCTGGAGGCCGTGGTTGAAGCTAATGGCGATCTTATTGAATAAATTTATTCTTTAGTATTTCAAGATTTTTTGTGTCATTTTGGTAAATATGTATCTGTTAAAATTAGATGTCAGTGTTATTTTCCTTTTTGTGTAATTTAGACGACAATTTATCCATCTCATCCTGTATACAGAGTGCATAAGGTAGTTTAGATCACATTGAAAACCGTAAGAAAAAACAACCACATCTAAACGTATTGAGACAAAATTTTGGTACACTGATGCATTAATGGTTGAATTACATATTTTTCTGATATAACCTCTTTCAGCTGAAATGATGACTTGAATGCGTGACCGAAATACTCGCAACACATGGTCTGTATTGATATTGGACATTGCTGTAATGTCAGCTTTCAATCGTACCGTGGGAACGTTGATTAATCTCCCGTCTCAAAAACTCCACATGTGATAGTCAATGGGATTTCCGCCTGGTGAGTTAGGTGGCCATATGTTTAGTGTGATGTGGTTGTGCAGATCGATCGCCGTCTACTCTTGTGTCACCACAGCTTCGTGAACAGGTGCCGACTCATGCTGAAACACATACGACCTTCCATTACATACAAGATCTATCCGGGCCTTTGCAACTGTTTCTGCACATAACCAGCTCTCATTTCTCCGGTACACTTATTTGTAGCGAGCCAAGTTTTTTTTTTCTTTTCTGGGTGTTTCAGTAATTGTTTTGAATTTAGCAGCCATTGTTCTTGTGCGTGTGTCAATATGAGCTGCTCTTACATATGAAATCATCATGCCATTATACACCACATTGCGTATTGTACCCTCGGACACGTGGGGATCTTTGGCAATGGACATTCTGGGACGATAATGTTATTCATCTGCTCTGCGAATTGTAGTGTCCTAACACTGTCCGAACGCCGTTAATGCTTTTTTTCACTTCGCTGCTGCGACATATCCCCGCAGGAGGCTTCCAACACCTTCCGAACATTATACAAAAACGACCTGGTGGCCTAAAAAAAACAGTGCAATCTCAAATTCGCCATTGATGCTCTGAAAAGATAAAAGCACATTGATTATCACATAAGTGCAGGCATACAATAACATGTCTTGATATACTTTATGCATATATATATATATATATATATATATATATATATATATATATATATATATATATATATATATATACAGTGAGTAGCAAAAGTATTTAACACATTGGTTTTTCTTACATATCTCAAAAAATAACAGATCAATTTCAACGAAACTTATAGGAAATATTTAAACGAACATTGTCGATCAAAACGTCACCAAGGCCCGTTAGTACAGTTGGTATGGCGTTTGCCTGTCAATGTAGTTGTCCGGGTTTAAGTAGTGGATGCGCACTGCTGATGAGTCCCAAATATAGGACGAAACGGCCGTCCAGTCCTTTCTGCATTCTGTTGAGGTTTCTTCTCAATGAATTACTATATATATATATATATATATATATATATGTGTGTGTGTGTGTGTGTGTGTGTGTGTGTGTGTGTGTGTGTGTGTGTGTGTGTGTGTGTGTGTTGTGTGTGTGTGTGTGTGTGTGTGTGTTTGTTTGATTTTCTATTGAAGGTTAGGCGATTTTTCTGATGTTAGGTCAATGTGGCCTAAAGTTTTGGGGCAGCCAATAAGGATCAGAATCACTTGTCAGTCGTAATTGATCTAGCGAGACAAGCCCTCTAGCCATTAGATCACGTCGAAGTACCCAACTTGTGGTGATTTTATAAGCGGAGCTTAGATATGGCACGGGGCCGAAACTTGTGGGGCACCCGGTGATGATCGAAATCACTTTTCAGTCGTAATTGATCTAGCGAGACAAGACTTCTAACCATTAGATCACGTTAAAGTGTCACTATTGTAGATGCTATATGTTTTCGCATAAACCTATTTCTTTAAGGTAGGACATTAAGTTGACGGTTTCCTTATTTTGAAATAATTTGCGTATGTTAGTGTCCTTGTAGTATTTATGTCTTGCAGGTGTTAAATGAGTACATTCAATTTTTACCTATTTTAACCAGTTTTGAACACTTAGTCGAAAATGACGTATACCTCACCGAGTGATAAGTTCCAATCAAGTAATCAAGTCAATATAGTTTCCCCGCTTTGAAACAAAATTTTCCCATGACTTACATATTCTAGTCCAACGAATCTGCTGTCCGTCTACAAGTGAAATTATATACTTGACTTTAAAAAATTCAATTTAACCACGAGTGCACGCTGTAACTACGGTTTGCAGTTTGCATTTAGACTCTCTTCTACTCTTTTGAGAGGTAAAAGATGTTGTTCTGATACTGATCACATTATAAGTTGTGCTTTTCGTTGGTTTGTTTTTACTGTAGACCAAACGGGAAAAAAGTTTCAGTGGTAGGACTACGGAGGTCCTTCATCTGAGAATGGAAATTTAATCAATTTGTTCTACTGGGACCGCTCTGTCTGATTAGTTTTGTTTGGGATCATGTCGATCGTACCACTACTAAATTGAATGAACGGCTCAGTTCATTTTTCTATTCTTTACGTTTCCTCTCTTCATTGTTGTCTTTTATATTTCTTGTTTGTTTTCTTTGTTTTTTTACATTTTCCACCTTTACATTGACTTCCATGATCTGCTTCCCTTCTGGTTTTATTTTCTCTCCTTCTTCTACATGTTCTTTCTTTCTTTTTCTTTCTTTCTTTATTTCTTTTGTTCTTTTTCATTCTTTCTTCGTTCCTTTTTATCCGTGTTTCTTTCTTTTTCTATCTTCGTTCCTTTTTTTCACTTTCTATTTTCCTTTTCTTTCTTTCTTTCTTTTATATTTCCTTTCTTTTTTTTTTTGATTCTTTCTTTGTCTATTCTTTTATATTTTTATCTTTCTTTCTTTTTCTGTCTTTCTTTTACTTTCTTCGTTCTTTCTTTTTCATTTGTCTTTCTTTCTTTCTTTCTTTCAGTCTTTCTATCAGTTTTTCTTTTATTCTTTTTCTTTTCCTTCTTTCGTTCATTCCTATTTCAGCTTCCTTCTTTATTTTCTTTCTTTCTTTCTTTCTTTCTTTCTTTTTCTCCTTGTTCTCTATCTCCTTTTTCTTTACATCACCTTTCTTTCTCGTTCCCCTCAGTTCTCCCTTGATATCTCTTCTCTTTCTTCATTTCTAACACTCTAATTCATTCATTACACCACCCAAGCTTACTGAAATCCTTCTAGGTACTTGCCAGGTTCGATGTTGCTTAACTTCGGTGATCGTACGGAAACCGGGGTGTTTTAACATGATATGGCCGTAAGCCCTTTTATATATATATATATATATATATATATATATATATATATATTTTTTAGCTTCCTTTATTTAAACATCTCTCCTTCTATATCACTTCGCGTTCTGTATCCATTTTTCTTTCTCTTGCTCTTCCCTCTATTTTGCTTATTTTTCTTCACCTTTTCTTCTTCTGTCACTCCCTTCTGCATGTAGTCTTTCTCTATTACTTTCTCTCCCACCATATCTTCTTTCTTTCTTATTGTCTTTCATATACACACACACACAATCTTTCTCTCTCTCTCCTTGTGATATGTCCCGGAAAGGCATATATTTAAACGAAGTAGCTTTTGGGCTACTATAACCAAGTAGAATCCGGTAGCAGTAATCGACTGGTACGCGTCGTAGTCGCAGGTAAGACGTATAGATCAATGGCGTAGTCCAATGGGCGTCCTTTATAGACTTAGCTCTCAGACTAAGGCTCTTGACTCTCCTACTCCTCCCCTACACGTCCGTCGGTATTTATGACGGACACCAGCCAATCATATTCCAGTGAGGGGAACACAGATGTACGCATATTCCATTATATCATATATATATATATATATATATATATATATATATATATATATATATATATATGTCCCAGAAATGGATATATTTGAACAGAAGTAGCTAAGTGATTTTGGCTACTATAACCAAGTAAAATACGGTAGCAGTAATCGACAGATACGCGTCGTAGTCGCAGGTAAGAAGTGTAGATCAATGGCGTAGTCCAATGGGCGTCGTTATAGACTTAGCTCTCAGACTAAGGCTCTTGACTCTCCTACACCTCCGTCGGTATTTATGACGGACACCAGCCAATCATATTCCAGTGAGGGGGAACACAGGTGTACGCATATTCCATTATATCACCTTGTTCGCTATTTCCTTTTTCTTTAGGTTTTCCTTCCTCGTTGCTCTCTGTTTTCCATGAATATATCTTTTCTTTCTTCATTTTTAACACTAATATTTTTCTGCTTCCATTCGTTTAAACATCGTTTAATTTCCCCTCATTCTTTATCACTTCTTTCCTCCAAGGTTTCCCTATTCAATGTTTTTAGTGTCGTATTGCTTTTTATTTGGTTTCCTCACAGGCTTCCCACAGTTCCGAGCTATCCCCTGGAACGCAGGTTCAGTTCCTTCTAACCTAAAAGAAAACGAGATTTGTACGATAAAAGACAATGATTTTTCATCGGCTCTAGACAAACTTACACAAGAATTATGAGCTAAAATCTTTTTACAAATATCCAAAAAGAATCTGTCTCGAAAACTTCAGCCCGTTTCAGGAATTTTGATGAGTTGATTATTCTTTCCAATAATATGAAGATATCTTTCAGGAAAGAATTACATCACAGCTTCAAATCTCTTCGTCTTTATATTTTCTCCACTTTCAGTGTTTTTCCTTGCGTGTTTCATTTCTTTAAATTCTCTTAATTGTTTTCATTAATTAAATACTGTTATAATTTCCTCGTTGTTTTCCATTCGCCAAGTTTACCTTCCACAGAATCTTTGGACTAAGATGAGTGAAAACTTCGGTATACTAACTAAATGTCTGTATCGTAACAGAATCCTCACGGAAGATGTAAAAACAAGAGTTGGCAAAGGCATCATACTCCCTATCGTCTATATATTTTATCGAATTGTGGGGCATTGCCATCGCTATTTGCGCCCGCCCGTGTGATTACATCAGAGTTGCGTCTACACCATAGTAAAACTGCTGTGGAACGATTTGTTACAGACTGCAGATGTTGACCCAGAATGGCAAACTGCTTGCCCCATGGATGTGGACTTCTGTCACTGAGAGTTTGCCTTTGTTTATGTTTTGCGTGTAAGAACGACCCGGCCCTAAGAAAGGGAGACGTCCGCACGAATTTTGAAGAGTCGACATGTTTTCCGCATCCAAAAGTCTTTAGCGAGGATAGCCAACACGTGATGAAATTCTAGCCAGGGAGTCAGCATACGTTCTGGTCATTTCCCTCTTACTTTCTCCTAGAAATGATCCCATCATGACTGTCGTTCATATTATTACAAAGCGAAGTAAGAAAAAGCAATTACCACTCGTTGATACAGACTATCATACAACGTTGGGGGTCTAACGAACTAAAGCCAGAGACAACACAAAACGCAACAGATTCCATAACTACCAATAATGTTCTAAAATGAGACAGGTCCGCAAGTATTCAAGCTATATTTCAAAGTTATGGCGGACTAGCCATGCTGTGAAGTGGAGAACTACTGTCCCTCATAGACACCCCTATTCGGGGGAATTAGTCTCTGGTTGACAGAGAATTGTGGTTTAACAGAAAAGATACAGAGGCTCCTTGAAAAGTACCCCCATCTCCCGTGGAGACAGAATCAAGACAGACGAAGTTGACAGCGCACAGTTTCTGTCACACAATCTCTCGACCAAGCTAGAAGCAAATAGTAGAAGGCCGGAGCAATTAACAACTACCAAACTTTACCCTGAAGGTAATATACAGAAGTGTGGCTCTCTCGTAATGGCCTCACTAATCAACTGAAAGCAGACGTGGAAAAGCCTCCCGGATCTTTGTTCGTGAAGCAAAGTCATAATAATCTTTTAGTTCATTTCTTTTGTGTGTTTTTTATTTTCTTGAAAACCTTTTTTCCTTGCTTCCGTCCCGTTTGGAGTAGGTGTCTTTTCCGTATCACTTCATTCCTTTGTAACGTTATGACAGTAACGTCTAACAAAAAAAAAAACGAAACTAAATGTTTCGTACATAAAATATGCTTTATTCACTTTTAAATAAAATTAACATCGACCATGTTTCGGAAACATCGAAATTCGATCTTCTCGCCTGGGTATGGGAAGATCTACCTTAGGCCATCACAGATTGGGCGTTTATATAACATCATATTATCGGTGTTCTTTCGTATGTAGAGCCTAAGTTTAGCTGAATATTGATTTCTTGTCTTATACCGGAGCAGCGATATCCGTTCAGTACTTGGTGGCCAGGAGATTACCTTCTGAAGCACTTATCTTTTGGTGTTCTGTTGTGACACCGAGTACAAAGCTTATTTTGGTATATCTTAGAGTTAGCCCAGTGCATAGTGGAATCAGCAATTTCTCTTAGATAAAAGTTCCCGATTGACAATTCAGATTTTTAGTATTTCCCATCAAGAATCATATACTGCAGTATAGTTGCTTAGTAATATTAACTGTCTTAGTTGTTTAGTAATATTAACTGTGTCTTAGTTACTTAGTAATATTAGCTGTGTCTTAGTTGCTTAGTAATATTAGCAGTGTCTTAGTTGCTTATTAATATTAACTGTCTTAGTTGTTTAGTAATATTAATTGTGTCTTAGCTGCTTAGTAATATTAACTGTCTTAGTCTTATTAATTGTCTTAGTAATATTAATTATTATGTGTCTTAGTAATTTAACTGTAGTAATATTAGCAGTGTCTTAGTTGCTTAGTAATATTAGCTGTATCTTAAACACGACTACTCTACTTGGTACCGAGATAAAAGCGAACTTGTGGACCAAGGAAATAATACTAGTTAACTTTTAATTAACAATGAAATACATACTCTTGAAATACATTTATAAAATGAAACGGTGAAGGTCATCATTGATATCACCCTGGCTTCATTACCAATTTTGGGTATTGCAAATTCAGATCCGTTCTGCCTGTTCACAGGCACCCTCCCCGCATCATTCGTTCTATGATATACTTTTAGATAAATCAATCTTTAAATATATAAGATAATCGATTAGCAATAAAAAAAAACTTATGAAGAAAGCATTTTGATTTTACGAATGTCAATCTTTGTCTATATTTCTGAGATTAGGTATTATGTACACTATTTACATTATTCGGACTATTGTCCTTAACTTTGTCGCCATATTTATTACAACGTTTCGGCGATTGTACACTCTTCAGGTGGTTAGAATGTCGAACTGAACCCTTTATTTCGCTCAATGGGGTAGACTGTTCTATTTCCACGTGTCATTTTAATGGATGTCAGTTATCAGTCATCTCCTGTTAATTCCCCTCTCCAAGTTCTCCACTGTCTTAACCAGGTATTGAACTCTCACTCTTTGGGTCTTGTCAGTGGATCTAACCAACGTCTTTATCCACTGTGCTATGTACGCTCATGGAACAGTGGATAAAGGCGTTAGTTACATCCAGTGACAGTCCGAATAATGTAAATAATGTCAATCTTTGTTGGGTTTTTAAATGTCGAATTTTGTATGGTGTACACAGTGAGGATCGAACTCAATACTCATCAGTAATGGCCAATGAGACTAGTCTTGCTACCTATTATTCAATGCTGAGGCGCTGGATTCTTTTGATTGGTGTGTAATGGCAAGACAAAGGAGAGGTTTTAAAGTATATTTGGAAACGCTGATTACTAATTTAACCAGTCAAGTTCAGAAGTAATTGTTAGTCGACGGTTAGAGAGAAAAGGGTACACAACGTTGGGCTGGTAGGTGCGGTCAAAATAATAACTGTCCAAATTGACAAAGTACAGAGGAAAAATCATGTCATTGAATGGCTGGTGAAAAAAAAAAGAAAGATAGCAGACGATCGATCGTGGGTCCGCTTTATGTTCTACGGGTTTGGTTGAGAATGGCGTGTCCCATGGTTCTCTCAGTGCGGGAAAAATAAAAATAAAAAGGACAATAAAACTGGAAAATTTATCTAATATATTGTCTGCCCTTCCCGTCCACGATGTTTGCTCTCGGCATGTATGATTCTTTGCGAAACTAGTGCTTCTCTTCCATCTATTCGCTTACGACAACAATATATTCTCTTCTGTCGGCGGCCATGGCTCACCTCAAGTTCTTGTCTCTTTTACCTCAATGCAACATTTAATCCTTAACTATCCTTTCATTGACAACCACCCTCCTATTCATTCTCACAAACTTGTCTGGCAGGTCACTCACTATTTCTATATGCTTTCCTGTCTTCACTCATGCGAGTGTCAAATTCTCGGAGCCCTCTTTCTTAATTATCTCTATCCTGGATATGACGATGAACTACATCCGACAGCAAGGTCTCTGATCAGGAGGTATTGAGGCGTGTGGAACTACTCCTTAATTGCTGGTATTCTCAGGCCTTCATTGATCCGGGGTGGTAGCATCTGTCAGGGTTCCAACTACAGGGCAAATACTTAACCCTCAAACTGGGGTTAAAACACTATGAAAGAAAATACCAGCAATACATTTTTGATACAAAAATATTACCAGCAATACATTTGACTCTCGACAAAAACACTCTTTACAAAAATACGCCAAGAAACCTGACCTACAAACTGATTTCTTACAAAGAAAATATATTCTATTCATACAAACCTATCCTAAAAATCTTTCGGCATAAATAATCCATTAAACGTTAATATGCCGTAAAACAAAATAAACTTACTTATGTGACCGGGAAATTTTAACTATCTCTGATTTTATTTCCATTTTTTCGTGCTTACATGATTATGATATTCTCAGAATCCTCCTTTAGAACCACATCTCTGTTGCTTCAAGTCTACTCTTCAAATGTGGAAAAATGTCCATCATTCAATGTCATATAAGGGAAGTAATATTATATAGCAATTCAGCTCACCTTTTTTGTGTGTCTAGCAACATTTTCTTGTTACGTAATACTTTACTTAGCTTTTGAAAATCATCGAACTGATACCGGTTAAAAATTTAGTATCTACTGTCGACCAATAAATGCATCAGATTTTACTTACGTCATAACAATAAGATGATATGAACTTCTGAAAAGATGGACGAAGGTAACATCAACATCCACGATGCAAAAGGGAATGGCAAACCATTGCACTATTTTGCCTTGAATATTACCATGAACTACAATTGCAATAGAAATAGTGAGGGGTGGGGTAGACTTATAAATATGTAAGATTGATTATGGAGATAAAAACTGTCTAGTGCTGCACAGTGAACGAACTTTCTTAACAGGTGGCCTTAGAATGCATTCAATATAACCTTTCCACAAAATGTTAACCGAGAAAGTTAGCCCGAGAAGGCGCAAGGAGCCACTCTCCTGGAGGTTAGCATCTGCTATGCAGATGAGAAACCGAAGGGAGTCTCCCAGAAGATTGATTTCTTTTTCCCCTCGATATGCCCTGTGAGTGTTAAATTTTCCAAGACTTATTTCCTCATCATGTGCCGAAGACATTCCAACTGTCTCTTTCTGATTCTGGACATGGGTTGTTTTTTGTTTTGTTTTGTTTTTGTTTTGTTTTTTTTGTTTTTTTTTTGTTTTTTCTTTATGTAGGGGGTTGCCATTTGTGGAACTAGAACAATCTGCCATTATGGACGAAATAAACGTTTCGGTTCGGAATTTCAATCACCGGAAGAAGGACGGGGTGTACAACGACCGAAACCTCGTGAATATGACAACAAAGATGGGAAAAACAGTTCGAACAATGTAAATAGTGATAATACCTCATTTCAAAAATACACACAGATCCTGAAGAAGGCCGGAGATTACAACGGCCGAAACGTCGTGAATATGACAACAAAAATGGGGACAACAGTCCGAACAATGTAAATAGTGTAAATAGTTACAATACCACATCTCAGAAATATGCACAGATCCTGACGAAGGCCGGGGCCTACAACGGCTGAAACGTCGTGAATATGACAACAAGGGCAACAGTCCGAACAATGTAAATAGTGTAAATTTATTGAAACGAAGTTTGGTAAAAAAAAAACTGTAAAGAAACTGATTATACTTTAAATAGGTCCCAAGATATCATTGATGAGTTCGTTCATTAAAAGCCTCCCTACATTTATGACCTCTTGTCAATCAAAGCTAAGCTTACCAAAATCTCTTGCTTCGATAAACAACTGTATATTTTGTAGATAAACTACAAACAAATATATCCATACTGAAAAGGCTAAAAGGCAATCTATACATATCGATCAAGGAGGGCAAAATCAATATACAAAAGTCGAAAATCACATTATAATATTTTTCCCTTTTTTCACAACAAAAGTCTGCGACCCATAATTAATTTGACGCTTTTACTGTTTCGATTAATATTATGTGTGATCGATTAGTTTCTTGCGTTCTTCAACAATGAAGCCGGCATAATGGTTCCTCTTTTTAATTGGTTGATATGTCGCCCCGTTTTCTGCATTGTACTTTTGCAAATTAGGTCAATGCACTAAAAAAAACAAACTTGGAGTCAAAAATGGCAATCATCGTATATATCTTACAACATATTCGATGAGTTTCAGGAAGATTTAAGAAAGTTAAAATATTGGTCTCTCTTTTCATTAAAGTCAACACCCAGGGGCAAAAAATCTGTTTGATGCTAAACGCAATCGTCAGGCCATCTCTCATATATATATATATATATATATATATATATATATATATATATATATATATATATATATATATATATATATTCTCAGATGGAGTGTATCTTTAGAAGAGACTATATATATATATATATATATATATTAATAAAAATGAGAAAACCCTATACGTAGCCGATGCGTTTTGTCATCTGACGGAATTTTCTGATAACGAAACAATTTTTCTGATAACGAAAATATATATATATACATATATATATATATACATATATATATATACATATATACAGTGGGTAGCAAAAGTATTTAACACATTGGTTTTTATTACATATCTCAACAAAATAACAGATCAATTTCAACGAAACTTATAGGAAATATTTAAATGAACATTGTCGATCAAAACATGGAAGGAAAATTTAAAACCACTGATTTGAGAAACATTTATTAACAATAAATAAAATAACCCATATGCAAAAATATTTAACACACTTTACTAATATTTAGTACAGTAGCCTCTGTTCTGCTTTACAGCCTCCAGTCGTTTCCTGTAGTCTTCAACTAGTTTCTTGCAGGTACTTGTTGGTATTTTGACCCATTCCTCTTCACAAATTTTCTTCAATTTGTTTAAATTCAATGGATTTCTTTTATGAACTCGTAACTTCTATAGTTTCCACAAATTTTCGATTGGATTTAAATCAGGTGGCTTGGCCATTCCAGGACATTAATGTCATTATTATTAAAAGCAATTCTTAGTTGTTTTAGCAGTATGCTTCGGGTCATTGTCTTGCTGAAATACAAAATCGACCATGTCCCAAAGATGTGGCACTGTTCAAGAGTTGAGTTGACAAAATTTGAGTGTATTTTGCAGCATTCATTGTTCCTTCGATGATTTTCATTTTTCCTACTCCATTTGAGGAAAAACAACCCCACATCATAATATTTCCACACCCATGTTTGACTGTAGGGATGGTATTTGCTGGCTCGTATTCCGCTCCTTTTTTCCTCCATACATGAATGCGCATGTTTCGTCCGTAAAGCTCAATTTTCGTTTCGTCTGACCAAATTACTTTCTCCCAGAAATCATTAGATTCAATTTCATATTTCTTTACAAAATTCAAACGGGCTTGTACATGTCGGCGTTTCAGTAATGGAGTCTTTCTCGGTGATCTTGAAGTGAGACCCGCACGATTCAGTGACTTTTAATTGCATCTTTACTAACTTCAATTCCGGCATTTTTCAAATCATTCTGAATCTCTCGACGAGTTGAAAATGGATTTTTCTTTACAGTACGGGAAATGTATCGCTCATTAGCTTCATTTAAGATACGGGAACGACCATTCCTTTGAATGCTTTCAATAGTATCGATTTTTTTTACATTTTCGAACAACAGCACCAACTGTACTCACAAGCAAATTCAAATCTTGAGCGATTTTCTATATCCCTTACCATCTTTTGTGATTCTTTATGATCTTCTTGCGCATGTCGTTTAACAATTCTTTGTTTTCACCATTTTCTTGCAGTAGTGGCAACAGAATAGCTGCAGTGTCTCAGAGCTGTTATCTAATAGTTAGTTGAGTGTCGTGCAGTGCTGTCATTGGTGGACATATCACAACATATCAATATGGGTAGGAATCATGACGACACGTCTCTTCTAACATAATATTTGCATTGGTGTTAAATACTTTTGCATATGGGTTATTTTATTTATTGTTAATAAATGTTTCTCAAAACATTGGTTTAAAATTTTCTTCTATGTTTTGATCGACAATGTTCATTTAAATAAGTTTTATAAGTTTCGTTGAAATTGATCTGTTATTTTTTGAGATATGTAAGAAAAACCAATGTACTTTTTTTACCCACTGTATATATATATATATATATATATATATATATATATATATATATATATATATATATTCGTGTGTGTACAAGGAGAAAGATGAAATAAAAGTAGTGCTCCCCGCACACATACATACATATATATATATATATATATATGTGTGTGTGTGTGTGTGTGTGTGTGTGTGTGTGTGTGTGTGTGTGTGTGTGTGTGTCGTATTCAATAATAATTCTGTCTGTCTGTCTGTCTGTCTGTCTGTCTCTCACTTAAGTCCTTTAGGATTCCATCGAACTAAAGTAATGTTTCCGTTTACCAGACCTGATATGGCAGCAATATCCAATGCACTCTCGAATGATATATTTATAAATATGCTAAATGAATTCTGTTGGGTAAATATTCTAGTGCAATACAGTGAACCAAACTTCTTAGCAGCAGACGTAGCAATTGATCCAATATAATCGATTCCCCTTTCATGTCTTTAGAACACGTGAGACCAAGAAGGCGCAACGAGTTGCTGTTTTGGGGGTTAGCATTAGCCATTCTGATGGAGGACAAAAGAAGTTATCTATGATGATTAAAGGATTAAAGAGTTTTTTTAAGAGGCGTTAAAATTTACAAGCCAATTCTTGTCCCAGTTTTTTTCTTTTCCGCTATACAACATTCATTTTAGATGGCTATGTTTGCAGAGACGAAATTACGGCCACACATACATAAA
Source organism: Acanthosepion pharaonis (assembly GCA_903632075.3). Lineage (NCBI taxonomy): Eukaryota > Metazoa > Mollusca > Cephalopoda > Sepiida > Sepiidae > Acanthosepion > Acanthosepion pharaonis. The sequence continues at coordinate 2,323,485 of CAHIKZ030001391.1, read as the reverse complement.
AATCTTTAGATATGCATAGCGTTTCATAATCATAATCTATTAAAATTTCGTGTAGGTGCGGTAACAATTTTTCCTGCGCTATTTTCGCTCTCCACATAACCCTTTCCTTTGTTATCTATTAATTGTCCTGAATTCTTGGTTAAATATTACGAAGAGTTTTCCCGTTGTTCTCTACACGGTTTGGTATTTATAATTGCCTTTCTCTTAGATTGGCTGCCATCAAAACTACAGAGCCCAATCTGCACTTTTAGCAGCAGAAGAAACGAATTCATGCCATTCCCAAGGACGTTGATGTCAAATTTAAAGAAGCGGACTATGTTAGAAATTGAACTCGGTTAGCTGATTGCGCTTTCGTTTATACTACATGTACATATGTTATGCATACTTTTGTCACGTCATAGTATAGTTCATAAAACTTTCCCGTGTTTCCTTTCTTTAAATTACTACCGCTTTTCGTTGAAAAACCTTTCGGAAATGTTACGTTCACAATCTATTATTTGTTAAGTCCCCTTCTGTTGCGGGGAGGTCAAATCGATCGTTGAAGAAACATATCTCATAAATGCCTGACTGCACGCTTTGTGAGTCTCCGTCGAATTGCATCAAGATACAACAGACAGTGTTCGTTCTTTCCAGTGTCCTTCTTTGAACACGCCATTTTTTTTTCTTAATATTTTCGAATTTTTGCGTGTTAACGTGAAAGGGTTAACAATGCGTGGGTTTGACATCGTTCCGCTTCCAAGACAAATAAAGACGATGACACAAATTCGCTATCAGATTGTTATTCCGTTTTTGTTTGTGTTTTATTTTGGTGGAGTGGCTGGTGGTAAACGCGGCGTAAAACAAACAAAAATTCTCCAAAGCTGGAATCGAAGAGGGCGTCAACAAACGAATAATCTATACGGAAATCAAGTAAATATTACTATAGATTTACGAAACCAGAAAGTAGAGAAACCTAAACAATTCTCAGTGCAAGTCCATCATTCAACAGACGGAAACAAAGAGAAATCAATATTAACGCAGACGAATTAAATAAAAACCATATTTGATATGGTTTGCAATACACATGAGAATATAACACACACCTCGATTTCTGCAATCAGAATCCATTAAACAATAATCATCTACGATTGGTGTTCCGCTTAGTCCTACCTGGAATCTCAAGACCAAGTGGGCTTATTTGACAGTTATTGATGGCTTGATGGGATTGTTTGTTTAACGGTATATCAACGTCTTATGGGTCATTTAATGCCGAAATTTAATTTTCTTGAGCGCTTTGAAGTAATTTGATAATTTTATTATAAATATATATTGTTGGTAATTTTGTTAATATAAAAATGTAATACTGATATTTTTATACTTTCGTAATGTTCTGCTTTTGTTTGGAGGTTCACTATTTGCCCATAGCTGGGACCCTAACAGGTGCTACCACTCGGAGCAAGTTGGGCCTGGGAACAACAGCAATTTAAACGTGGTTCCACGCTCCTCAAAACCACCAAATGCCTTATCAGAAGCCTTACTGCCGAATGTAATACTTGTTATTATTGGAGTAAAAAGTGATAGGTTAGGTAATACTCATAAAAAAAGGGAGAAATTCTGACCTGACCATACCTTTCTTTGTTTAACATCGTCGTATGTCAATGACAAACCATTTTCCAAACATGTCTGTCACTTAGAACGGGTAATCTTATAAACTTACTTCTGAATGAAAACAGCTTCATCCAAAAACTGACCGCAGGAAAATATTCTCTCGACAATTACGGTTATATCATGATGTCTACAGTTTCAGTTATATAATGATGTCTGCGGTTACGGTTGTGTCATGATGTCTACGGTTACAGTTACGGTTATATTATGATGTTTACGGTTACGGTTATATCATTATGTCTACGGTTATGGTTATATCATGATGTTTATGGTTACGGTTATATCATAATGTCTACGGTTACGGTTATATCATGATGTTTATGGTTACGGTTATATCATAATGTCTACGGTTACGGTTATATCATGATGTTTATCGTTACGGTTATATCATAATGTCTACGGTTACGGTTATATCATGATGTTCACGGTTACGGTTATATCATGATATTCACGGTTACGGTTACGGTTATATTATGATGTTTATGGTTACGGTTATATCATGATGTCTACGGTTACGGTTATATCCTGATGTTTATGGTTATGGTTATATCATAATGTCTACGGTTACGGTTATATCATGATGTTTATGGTTACGGTTATATCATGATGTCTACGGTTACGGTTATATCATGATGTTCACGGTTATGGTTATATCATGATGTCTACAGTTACGGTTATATCATGATGTTCACGATATGGTTACGGTTATATTATGATTTTTATGGTTACGGTTATATCATGATGTCTACGGTTACGGTTATGTCATGATTTTTATGGTTACAGTTATATCATAATGTCTACGGTTACGGTTATATCATGATATTCACGGTTACGGTTATATCATGATATTCACGGTTACGGTTATATCATTATGTCTACGGTTACGGTTATATCATAATGTTCATGGTTACGGTTATATCATGATATTCACGGTTACGTTTACGGTTATATCATGATGTTTATGGTTACGGTTATATCAGTTCACATCAAATGGACCAATAGTGGATACAAATGTTTTGACAATGGAAGAATATTCGCATGCAGACAGAAGGAATTTTAAATATGTTGGAGAAAACAACAACAATTGATATATAAAGTTAATATTATGGGATCATTACGGTGGAGTAATTGAGGAATCGGCGAGCCGAGTTCAAATCCCAGTCAAATCCATTACATTCACTTACGTGCTAATACCCTTGGGAAAGGTATGAATCCTCTTCTTCTCCTCACCAGCTCTGGTCTACCGCAGAAAGAAATGGCAACCTAATGCGGGAAAAAATCTGCTTCGTCAGTCATGTATCGAAAGATGATCGCCTAAGCGTGTATTACGCATGGCACCTAATTGACTGAAGAACCAAGAGAAAGTTGTTTAATGAATATATTCTGCCGGTGAAGACACATGGCAATGAGACATGGGCTCTTAACACCACCACAGTCAAGACTCTTACGGTAGCCCAACGTAAAATGGAGTGAATCATGCTCAACAGCACTTGAAACGAGAAGAGCAACACCTGGATTCGACAGCAGACTGGAGTGAAGGACATAATCGAGACCATAATGAAGGGCAAATATCAATGGACTGGCCACGTCTCACGTCTTAATCAAACCAGGTGGACTATGAGATCAAAAGACTGGCACCCAATGCAGTGGGAAAAGAAATAAAAGGTGGCTTAAGGTATGATGACACAACGATCTGACCCGATACCTCAGTCCCACATGGAACTATATGGTCAGAGATAGAAAGTGATGAAGGTCAACCAGGAAGGTGAATCCCCCACGCCCCGACAGAGGAATGAGAAGGTTTTGGATTTAAATTTGGATTTGGAAGAACGGTTGTATATGCAGTCAAATACGATGTAGTATGTTAGGGATTTTTTTGTTTTGTTTTTTTAGCAGAATCAGCCCCAAGCAATACAGTAATGCCACTAAAACACAAGGTGTTATAGAGTGTGGAAGAATTAGGAACAGAAATATTAATGATGAGCAGAAAGGGAAGAGAGTAATCAGGAGGACAATAAATAGAACTTGACATTGCATTTAAACTTTTCAGATTAAAGTTGACTGGAAAGCATGGAGCCGGAAGGGAGTTCCACAAGCGAGAAGTATCTGAGAAAAAACTGTTAGCATAGAATTTACGATTACATCTAGCCAGCTCAACTGTATATTGATGAGATCCCGTTCGCCAGTCTAGTAATGTGATTAAAATTCATAAAGTCTAGATACCATAGTGAAAAGAGATATTTATTTCTCTTATATACAGAAATGTGGCACAAGGCAAACATGGGGAATGGGGGGAAAGGACGGTCTTGTTCTGTCTTAAAATTCAACTAACAAGCCACAAACACTGACTCAAACATACCACAACATTCCTAACACCAAAACAACGCATTCTCATTTACCATTTTTACTTCGTCCACCATAATATCTTATTGTCTACATGAAAGGCCTAGCTAGTCCCGATAGGCACAATCCATTGTCTGGAGGGTGGGAATAAAATTTAAAAAAAAAATTAAATCCATACCCCAATAGCGAAGGGCTCATCCAAATAATTAGCATGAAAATATTTATAGAAGACACATAGAGAGACAAGCTTACAGCGGTGGGAAAGTGACTGAAGCCGAGCTGCCAGATCAGGACGAATAATGTTGCTTAATCTTTTGGGATCTTATCAAGGAGCTCAAGAAAAATATGAGGAGTAGCGGACCATATGTGGCAGCAATATTCTAAGCATGAACGAATTGTAGACTTATAGATATGTAAGATAGATTCTGGAGAGAAAAATTGTTTCGCCCGACATAGTGAACCTATGACATATAATAAATTATTATTATTATTTTTATTTTATTTGATTTCTGGCGTTTACACATTTCTTTCCGGGTCCCGCCCAGGGACCTAAGGTTAGAAATGGCATCATGACACTTTCCACTGACAAAAAAAAATTAGATAGATAAAGCCCCTCGTAAAGTGTGGGCTGTACTTGTCAGAACAATTTTTTTATATCTCCTTGAGGCATGGACTTCCAGGAATCCCTTCGACTTTATTGTTGTTATTATTATTATTATTATTATTGTACAAGTCAGTGGTTCCCCAACAAAGTTTGTATTAGAAAATATTGGTAAACATTTCAATATTATATTTATATGATAAATATATAACAAGAATTTCCGCTTAGAAATATTTACAATAGATTATTAAGTGGTGTTAGATTTTATTATGCAACTATAGATTTGACCATGTAAATATATATATATATATATATATATATATATATATATATATATATATATATATATATATTATATTTATATTTATTATTTAATTTTATATCTATGAAGATTGCCATAGAGCATAAGAAAGATATAAACTCAAGAAAAGAAGAAACTGTAGATACTGTAATTTATTGCTAATGCGAAATACAAAAATGACTTATGACGATAAACTACATCTGGCAGCAAATCCTCTTTTTGGAGGTTTTTGAGGAGCGTGGAACCAACTCTTAATTGCAGGTGTTCCTCAGTCCACCTTGACCCGGGGTGGTAACATATGTTAGGGCCCCAGATATGGACAAATAGTGAAACCCCAAACAAAATAACTATGAAAGTATAAAAAAATAAATTTGTATTCTTAAAGTATCAGCAATCGATTTTAATAGTAAAAAAAAAAATAACAAGGCTCCCAAGAAACTTAAATGTCGGCATTAAATGACCCATAAAAATTGATATGCCGTTAAACAAACAAACCAAGCAACCAACTACAAAAATTGACTAAAAAAAAAAAAAAAGAAAAAAAAAGAGTGAGCTATTATTTTCTGTTTCATTTAATTTAATTTTTGGTCCCGCATAGTTGAATCAGTCAGCTACATTTTAAACTTTATTTTTGAGATTTCATATCAGTCATTTTACAATATATAGATGAAAAATTAATACAAATAAATGTTTTTTTCACTTAGCTGATTGATGTTATATTTAGCACCACGACTCTAGAGCTTTGTAGATTAACTTTTTTGTAATTGTTCAATCCACTCTTCAGAATGGTTTCAGCAATTAATTGCTCTCTCTCTCTCTCTCTATATATATATATATATATATATATATAAATATATATATATATATATATATAGCGAGAGAATGATAGAGATAATAGATAGATATAGATATATATATATTATAAAGAAGTAATCATACAAAGAATTAATTAGGAAAAAGTTAATGTAATTAATGGCGAAATCACTTTGCTATCAGAATTTCGTTGAATGACGATCCTTATCTTTCAAATTGTCAGAGGGATTAGATGTTCTGTGACTGCTTAGTACTTTCGGAAATCATCACATTTTCATCATCAGGCGTTAGTATTTTTTTCATTTCAGGTAACTTCCATGATAGAAATAAAAGTATTGCCGGCCGAAATATGTTTTCTTACGAGTGTGTTATTTATTAACGGTTACATAATTTTGGAACGTGCAATGTCGCAACGCTAGCGTTCTTTATAATATTATATATACTGCACCATTTAATATTTATATATATATACAATTATTTTTTTAAAATATGATTCATTCGCTACATAAGAGTTCTCATGTTTCAAAAACAGGAGCTAAAAACTTCAATTTAATTATAAAAATTAAATTGAATTAAAGTATCAAGCTCTGTTTCATCTTCAAGCGAAATATTTTGAATAATTTAGGCTGTACTTATGTATTGAGCCTTTTTAAAAAAAAAATAACATCATAAATTCTAAAGAATTTCGTATTTTTAACCTAACGTGTCCTTTCCTATTTTTCTACATATTTTCATATATATATATATATATATATATATATATATATATATATATTGTTTTTAATTCTTTTTATATTTATGGAAAAAAAATGGTCGATATCTGATATCGAATGTTTGTAGATAATCTGATGATCGCTTAAGGGGTAAAATCTCCAATTAGCCATACAGCATTGACTTCTATATCCGCAGTATTCATATCTATATATGAACATGCTTGATGATGCATATGGTATCGAACTTCCAAAGTTCCCTTACAATATTGAAGGCTAAGGTAAGCTCTTTAAGTATCGAACCTCGAATATAAAGCATTGATTGATATTTAACAAACTAAATTTTCTACTAAGAAAGATTAAATTGGGGGAAATGAACAATCTGCTTTGAATATGTTTGTTCATATTTCTGAGATGAGGTATTATAATTATTTACACAATTTACCTTGTTGGGATTGTTGTTCTCATTATTCACGAAGTTTCAGTCGTTGTACGCTCCGCCCTTCTTCAGGTGATAGACGTTGTAATTCCGAAACCTTTATTTATTCCTCTTGGGTAGATTGTTTTAGTTCCACGTTCTATACGTTTTCTGGATATCCCAGTTTTAGTTAATTCCGTTCAGCAACTCAACTCCCCGAGTTTTATTCCCATCTGCTGACCACAAGATACTAATCCAGCGGATTTTAATGCTTACATCTCTTTTAGTCAAGTCACTGGATTACATCAACCAACGCTTTTTTTTTTCAATGGTGACATCAGTGAGTGAATTTTTGGCGCTTATAAACTTAATGTCTCAGTAAACATTTTTTTACCAGAGCTCATATTACAAATTATCACCTGAAAAAGGCCGAAGCGTACAACAGCCAAAATATCGTGATTACGACAATAAAGATAAAAACAACAGTCCAAATAATGTAAAAGGTGTAAATTGAATATTTTTATTCAAAGTCGGAATCTCGAATGCCGACGTATGGAAGTGACAGAAGATTCACAGATATCTTAGCCACGGATCAAGCTTACACGTTATTCAATTGTAAAGCCTGTTTGTGCGTCTACAGCAAACAAAGCAGTCGTTAAATAATCAATGCTCCAAAAGCAGAGATCTTTTTTTTTCTTTTAAAACAACGCAGACAGAGCAACAAAAAATTTTAAAAAATAAAAAAAAGTGAGCACATCGCAGTTGATTTATCAATAAGCCAACTTACAAATAATAAAACAGTCACATCTTACTTTTCATTTCCCATCTCAAGGAAAAAAAATGGCTGAAACGTTTTTATGAAGATGGCAAACTTATAGTTTGGTGTTCTTTTACTCAAAACATTTTTTCTAACATTTTCACCCATTTTCTTAAACAGTACACACTCACAAGGTTTCACGTTCAAAAATTAAAAAATACGTACGCTGTCACAAAATATATATATACATATATATATATCAGGCATGTGGCACGTGTAATTTCTCAGAGTAGGCAGGTTGTGCCTTTTATGTAGTAAATGTACAGAAAATATTTTGCATTTTATTCATAATAATCATATTGTTGGATTAGGTGCATATTGTGCCATAAAAGGAAAAATGTGGTTTTCTGATCTATTTTATTGAGGGTAGGCACTGCCTACCTTGCCCTAACTAGACAGGCAAGCCCCTGATATATATATATATATATATATATATATATATATATATATATATATATATATATATATATATATTAAAATAGATAATATTAGTGGTCCAATATATATATATATATATATATATATATATATATATATATATATAATTAAAATTATAACATAAATATGTTATAAAATCACTACAAAAAAAAAAATTTTATTTCAACACCTCTGGTGTCTTATCAAGTGATGATGTTGAATGTAGATTTTTAATTTATTTCATTATACACAAATCATATACTTTATATATATATATATATATATATATATATATATATATATATATATAATTTCCAGGAGGATAGAATCCACACAGAGCTCAATTTCCAGGACAGAGTAAGAATATAATATAAAAGGCTCAAACACTAATATTCCATGCTTATAATTCATTACATTGGAATCGTAATCACGATCCAATTCATCAGACCACATCATAAATTCATCATAATAAAAAAATAAAATAATAAAATAAAATTAAACCTGATGTGTATAATACTCTCATAAAGAAAAGTTTAATGAATAATTATAAAAAGTAAATATTAGAAATTTCAATTACGTTGATGATAGAACCTGAAAAACAAAAGTAATTATACATTTTTTCAATTTGATTCGACTTCTATCCATCTATCTCTCCGGAACTCTTTAGATTAGCATTAGAATTCCCCGAATTCACTTCTAAAGAAGAAATCAACATTATTATGAATTGTAGGAAATCAACATTAATACACCAAAATGAGCAATTGATTTAAAGATACATCGGACTATTTTGACCTATCAATGGGATTTCTGGATCCAGCAGAATCTTCTGATCTGATAGGACTATTTCTCTTATATAACCTTACAGCATATGAAGAAATTGACATTAATAGAATAGGAATCTATAGAGACGATGGCCTGATGATAGTTAATAAATATACTAGAGGTAAGGTTGATAAAATTAGAAAAATAATACATAGGGTGTTTAAATCGTTCGGTCTTAATGTAGTTATAAATGCTAACATTAAACAAGTTGATTTCCTACATGTAACATTGAATTTAACGATGAACAATTTCCAACCATACATGAAGAATAATGCTAACCTAGTGTATATTCATCCTATCTCCAACCACCCACATTCTGTAATCATGCATATTCCATCATCGGTCGAAAGACGCATAAACCATCACTCCTCTAGCAAAGAAATATTTGAAAAACATAAGACAACTTACGAGAAAATCCTTAAGAATTGTGGTTATAAGCTTCCAAAAATTGGGTTTATGGAAAATTATAATCCAACCAGGGGAATAATCAGAAAAAGAAAGATCATATGATACACTCCCCCATATAATGTATCAGTACGTGCTAAATTGGGACATAAGCTCTTAGAATTAATTGAAAAACATTTCCCAAAAAAAGCTCCCCAGGCAAATTTTTAACCACAACACTCTAAACCTTAGCTATAGTTCCACAAACAATTCAGAAAAAAATAATAAAATCGCACAAGACTAAGGTATTAAAAACGTATAAAAAAAAAATAATGATTATACTAAGTCGGACTCTGCTGGGTCCCCCACAAATAATCTGTGTAATTGTAGGAATCCCAAACAGAGCTCGCTATCCAACAGATGTTTATCAAAATCCGTAGTATACGGGTGTACTATTAGCTCTGTTGATAATCCTCAAACTTCGATAAGATTTTAAGTGGGTAACACGATGAATATTTTCAAGAAACGCTTTTATAAGCATAACTCGACCTTCAACAATCCAGATAAACGAAATGTGACCCTAACTTTGCAAGGATTTTTGGGAATTAAAGGACAAAGGTGAAACACTCAAACTTAAATGGAAAATACTAAAACTTGCTAGAATCTCGAAGTCATTAAAGGAACCGTGTTTTCTCTGCCTACAGGAGAAAATACAAATAATTAAATACCCTGATAAAGAAAAATTATTAAATCGAAGGCATGATACAGCAATAAATTGCAAACATAAAAAAGAATTAACATTACAATCCTGCTAAAGAAATTTTGAATCTACGAATCTCTGTAAACATGGTACCGAAGCCATCGCCTATAATACCCTAGTTCAACTCCTAATACAAGATTCATTTTAGTCAAATTCACATTGAATATGAAATGTAGACCTATCTGATAATAATTTATTCCTACTTCTGTAAATGTAATAATATAATAATGTTAGTTTCATTGAACTTCCCTTTAGTCTTTATACTTTTTAGTTTCATGGAATCTACGTCTATGATTTATCAATTACCTAGTTCAAAGGGAATTACTTTAACTCATCAAATAATAACACCTTATAAATGATAATGCAAGTAACATAGAAATTAGAAAGAAATTGAAAAAATTGAAAAATTAAAAGGTCCGTTTACATACATAATAACAATAGACAAACAATTACCATTGGCTGCTAATTGTATCTGGATAGCCCAAGTGGCAGCAATTCTGGCTGACATCACAACAGTTGGGTTTCGATCCAGGCTCACAGTTTTTATGTTTATTATTATTATTATCTACTAATAACTACCTATCTATATACAATAATACTGATTCACTTTTACAACCTACGTTAATAGAAATGGAAAATTAGTACTAATTTAATCTTATTTGACGTTTTATTTTTATATGGAATTTACCAGCTATTTCTCCCTAAAACTAAAAAAATTATATTACTCGAATTATTCTTCTCTTTGGCAATGTTTTATCCCAAATTAATTATGAGGGATAAAAAAATATAAAAGGTTACTTAACATTCTAACCTTTACTTTAACTGTATCTAGCTGCAAATTATTTTTTACTTGAAGTTTAAATTCTACATCCTAACGAAATTCTGTGGCCAGATTTTATCTCCTCTTAGCGCTTATCACCTCATCCTCTTCCCATAGCGTCTTTCTTTCTTTTCCCTTCCCCTCTTTTTTTTCTTTTCCCCTTCCTTTTCGTTAGGTTATGACTACCTAACATATTAGATTCCCTCCCATCTCTACATGTAAATTCTAGAAGACATTTTATGAAAATTTCCAAAGAACGGAAGTGGGGGATATTTGCTTCGATAACTGTATTTTTGAATAAAAATTTTTAGTAACACCGTGATTCCGCACCTGATGAAACGTCTAAAAAGGTTTTCCCCTTTTTTCTTTTCTTTTTTTTTTTTTTTTGACGTTGAAACAAAAATGTAAAATTTTGTAGTGAATATGTGCATGTTCTAATGTAACACTGCATAAGATAAATAAATATTTACGGCTATACTTTGTGTATTGAGCACTGTTTTTAAATTAATGTTTTTCGTTCTCCTACACTTTGATATATATATATAATAATATTCTCTCTCTCTCTCTATATATATATATATATATATATATATATATATATATATATATATATAATATATATATTATAAAACTCAAACACTAATATTCCATGGTTACAATTTATTACATTGAAATTTCAGATCTACACATTGTTGGTTTTCATTAGACCTACAAATTCAACAATTCGTAGGTCTGATGAATTGGATCGTTATTACGATTCCAATGTAATAAATTATAAGCATGGAATAAATAAGCATGCCGTCTAGGTAGTCAAGGTAGGCAGTGCCTACCCTGAATAAAATAGACCAGCAGCTACATTTTCCTTCTATGGCACAATATGCAACTAATCCAAAAATATGATTATTATGAATAAAATGCAAAATATTTTCTGTCCATTTAACTTTGAAACCCGGACAGTTACATTGAGAGGCAAATGTCATACCAACTGTACTAAGGGGCCTCGGTGACGAAGAGGTAGCGAACTAGACTTGGTATTACGCCGCTCGTTCACATATTCATCCAAGTTCCTTGAGAGTTTTCATTTTACATAGACTGGCTACCACGTAAGGCTTGAAAGCTCAGTCTACTAAATTATTTTTATTAGTTTCGATGTCATCTGTGTAAGCAGGAAAATCTCTTTCTATGTAAAAAGCAACGGTCTCTCGAAAGCCAGATGCGATTTTATGCTAGAGAGAATCTAAGTTCAATAGAAATTGGATAAACAATAACCCAGAAACTAGTTTATCTTCCAGCGCCCAGGTAATTAAGCAGAAGAGTTATAGCTGTGTATACCTGAGCGGAAGTAATGCCAAGCAGCACACACACACACACACACATATATATATATATATATTGTATCTTGCTTTGCTATTTCTCGAACATCTTCTTTGCTTCTTTCTTTCGTTCTTTCCTTCTCTCTCTCTCTCTCTCTCTCTCTCTCTATATATATATATATATATATATATATATATATATATATATATATATATATATATATATTGTCTTTCTTTTATATCTTTCGTCTTCCTCTCTCCCTCATAATTAAATCGTTAGTATCGTCTAAGAATATTTATGGATGATCGTCGCTTGTGCCACACTTGTAAAATCCTCCGAGGGCTGAATCTGATGGTTAGGAAATTGATTCAGTTCAGGCACATCACTAATTGGAATTTAATGAACTTAGTTTGCCAAATGGGAAATTAAAGAATACAGGAAGAAAAAAGGATAAAAGGGAACAGCAGACACTGGTATTATTAGATAGATAGATAGATAGATAGATAGATAGATAGATAGAATAGATAGATAGATAGAAGACAAGTAGATAGATAGATAGATAGATAGATAGATAGATAGATAGATAAAAGACAAGTAGATAGATAGATAGATAGATAGATAGATAGATAGATAAAAGACAAGTAGATCGATAAATAAAAGACAAGTAGATAGATAGATAGATAGATAAAAGGCAAGTAGATAGATAAATAAAAGACAAGTAGATAGATAGATAGATAGATAGATAGATAGATAGATAGAAGTAGATAGATAGATAGATAGATAGATAGATAGATAGATAGATAGATAGATAGATAGACAGCGAGATAGTTACGAATACACTGTCATAGATATATACAAAGTTGTTAGATAATAATTAAATAGATGGATAGATGTGTGATTAAATATAAAAAATAGTACAATGCGATAATAATTTGGTTAAAAACGTAGATTGTTTTTTTTTAATATGAATGAGATTCAAGTAACGCTTGAAGTAATGTAACATAAGAAATTATTTTTATATTCTGAAATGTTCAATAACTTGGATGCTTTCCAAAATTTCGTGAATCATTTACCTGTCAGTGAATCAAAATAAGGAAAGAAAATTAGAAATCGAGATTTAAACTGGAAAAAAGAACATTCAAGTCAAAGAGAGAGTAAGAGAGACAGAGAGAGAGAGGGGGAAAAGATGGAGAATAAATCAATGGAAACGGTTAGAAATAGACTTTATTAATAACGGGCGATGTCAAGTGCAGGCCTTATCGCACACTATTTTTTTTTTTTTGCCCCCGTTTTTCTTTCTCTTATTACAGGCTTAAGTTTGAGGACTTCATTTCCACTTGCACTTTCTTAAACATCTCCTACGGATGTTGTCGACTTTCCAATGAACTGACCTTCTTTTTTTTTTTTACATTTTACAGCATTTTTTCACCTACGCATTTAAGACCACTGCGGTAATGAGTTAAAATGAAAAATAAATTCCGTTTTAATTATATGGAGTTATTTCAGACATGCGTCTAACGACACGCGTTTATGTGCAAATGGTCATATCTACCTATTTTTCTCTCTCTCCCTCTCCCTCTCAAATACATAGATGTATAGTGCGTGTGTGTGTGTGTGTATGTGTGCACTCGCACAAACACATACACACATACATATACATAATATATAATAATATATATGTATGTGAGAGAGAGAGAGAAAGATAGGTAGATATTGATTCATACATATACATAATATATATATATATATATATATATATATATATATATATATATATATATATATATATATATATTAGGCAGCAATCCTTCGTTTATGCATGTTTCATTAAAAACAACAGGCAAGGTACAAAGGTTAAGCTTTTTTATTTAATTTTTCTTGTGTTCGAACAAAAGCTTTCTTTTCTGGACAAAGAATGTGTAAAAACTCTCCAAATGTTTTATATTTCCGAGCACTTTCGGCTATACATTAAGGAAGGGTGTTCCTGATCAAACCGGACTCATAAATAATTACATTGGTTACACAACCACATGCTTATCCAGACGTCTTACGTTACACCTATCTGATCATAGCTCCGTTAAAACCCATTTAAACACACACACAAATTTAACAGACTCCATTAGAAATATACTAGTAGAAAACACAAATATATTAACTGCATCCACCTGCAAAAAAAAAAAGATTAAAAATAATGGAAGCTTTAATAATAAAAAAGAAAAAGCCAACTCTTAATAACATTAACTACGAACAAAGCCACAATGTGCTAACCGTATTCGGAAATTAAAAACATCCCTACCACACACTAAGACATACACAGAACGCACACAATCAATTAAGCTGAAAAATCGAATCATCCTTGATAATGGCTAAAAAAAAAAAAAGAATAATAATAAATAATGATACAAAGAAATAAAGTGAGATAAATATAAAGAAACAAACAGTGAGATAGATATAAAAAAGAGACAAAAATAAAAAGAAAGAAATATAGATATTGTTGAAACTAAATGAACTCCCAATATTATGAAAGTAGAGGTGGGAGTGTCTGGTGTAAAATCAAGCATCCGTCACTTTTAAACGCCTTTTTGTAATTCAAAAACGCATTTTAAAAATGATGGATGGAACGTGTGGGTGTGTCTCTCTCTCTGTGTGTGTGTGTGTGTGTGTGTGTGTGTGTGTGTGTGTGTGTGTGTTTGTGTGTGTGTGTTTAAAATAGGATATAGAATCCGACAAAGTTAAGAAATGTGACAAATGAAAACGTTTCATAGAAACTAAATTTGATTAAGCGTTACGCCTTTCTTGTCCCCATCATATCCAAAAACGAAAGAAGAAAAAAAAAAAACGTATGTGTATTTGTGCGTATGTTTAAGTATATATATATATATATATATATATATATATATATACATTTTTCCACATAGTAGCACAACTCTGAGTTTCATTTACAACACGATCTTTAGGTGCTGAACTCAGACTGACCGTTACGTATTTTATTAACACCAGCACTCAATATTCGATATTATATATATATATATATATATATATATATATATATATAAAAAATTTCTCCGATTTAACCAGTAGAGAAGACAATATTTATGAATAAAAAATGACAATTGTTCATTTAATTTCATTTCGTATTTTACTTTGATAAAGTCCACATTGGACGAAACGCATCAGCAATTACCAGTTTTCCTATTGTCATTTTTTATTCATAAATATATATATATATATATATATATATATATATATATATATATATATATTTGAAACTTGACTAATGCATGGAATAATAATGCAACAGAAAATGTACTTAGTACAAAATGTATTGAAACAAGAAAGTGTACACAATATTTACATATAGTCTTTTGTATATTCCTGGTAAGACCGTTCCTGGAGAATGTGTTGACTGAGTCGCAGTCGGGCAGAGTCTCTGGTTGAATCTCTTGATTCCATCCTCTCTTCCCGGTACCAACCATATTTATATGGTCGGTACTCCACTATGCAAATTGGGTGGATCCTACCACAACAGATATAAACAAAGTTAAATACAAACTAAGATAAAAAGAATGTGTCAATCGATAAACTTAGAAATATAGATAGATCGTATAAAAATAACAAAGCCCTTCATCATTGTCTATAAAAAAAAAAAATTCTCCTAAGCGGAGTTGATCTGTAGTGACCCACATGATTTACAAGACTAACCCTAAGTGATTCCAACGTAGGCTTTGTACTCTGTGTCACATCAGTGGATCAAAAGAGTCAGTTCCATCAGAAATTTTAGCTCAAACCACCAGGTGCAGGTTAAGGTGAGTGGCTGCTCCTTCCCTTTAAGTAGGATGTCAATCCAGCTGATTAACTTCATTGATCGAACAAGAATCGGAGTTTTCCCTGAGATTTTCGCCTAAGCAAGTAATAGATAGATAGATAGATAGATATGAAGAGAGAAACAGATATATGTATAGGAATAGATAGATAGATAGATAGATAGATAGATAGATAGATAGATAGATAGATGAAGAGAGAAACAGATATATGTATAGGAATAGATAGATAGATAGATAGATAGATAGATAGATAGATAGATGAAGAGAGAAACAGATATATGTATAGGAAGAAACAGATAGATAGATAGATAGATAATTTTAATCATTTCACTCCAAGTACGGTGATAAAACCAGGGTTTATTGAGAATGAAGGAGATTGGGTAAACGTTACTAAAGAGAAAAGTACAACAGGACTCTATGCAACAGATGATGACGATTGATGTTCCATTTAAATTTTTATAGATTGCAGTTGACAGCAAAACGAAAAGCTGAAAAAAGTTCCGTTGGCGAAAAATGCGATAAAAATTGTTCGCCTTGAACTTATGGCTACATATTGCAATTTTCAACTGTAGAATGATTTGCTTTAGCCACCAGTCTAGAACTGAACCTAAATTCGTAAAGTCAAGATATGATGAAAGTGCATCAGGAACACTGCCATGAAAAATATTCATAGAAAATGCACAGTGAAACTAGATTACGGCGACGTGAAAGTGAATGAAGCCTGGATAAAAGGTAGATTCTTCTTTGGATTTTGTCAAGAAGCTCTAAATATATAACATACGCAGCAGACCAGATGTGGCAATAAGATTAAATAGACAGGCGAATAGTAGACATATAAAGGCGAAAGTCACGAAGAAATCCCTCGAAATTCAACCAAAACGATTAAAAAAAAAGTTGAACATATTTAAGATTGATGAACACCCTGAGACGTACGGACCAGAAGTGAAGGCGGTCAAGAAATCAGAAATCCTATCAGCCTGATTGATATTCACTGACTGAAGTGAATAGATCATTTAGTATAACGATAAAATATTTTTCTCCTGAGACATACTTCCAAATTTCGCAGATGCTTCCTAAACATATTAAAATAACCAACGCTCTATGCGCTTGCTATAGTCAAAACACTCTTATTTCCTGTAAAAGCAGTAAATATGTGAAAACCAGAACATGAAAAAATGAAGCTGGTTTGCAATTGGAATATTGTGTATCCCCAGATACACAATATTTCAGCTTTTTAGTTTCCAGTCTATTTATATACTTTAAAAATACACAATATTCTTGGCATATAATTATTTTATAATTCTTGTAATATAACCTTGTAATATAATAATTATTCTTTTACTATAATCTTTTCATAATTTTTGCCTGAATTTCTGGGGTGAGGTGTTATCATTACTTACAATATTTATATTCGGAGTATTGTCCTCATCTTTGTTGTCTTTATTACAAATAGCGGGCGGCATTTAAGCTACCTCTTGTGGACGACTCTTGGTCTGGCCATCATCACAATAGCTAGGGTGGAGTATTTGCAATAGGCAATAATAAACTATAGAACCCAAAATTGATCGCTGCATTTAAGTATTAAATTAATGTTTCAGCTTATCTTTTAAAAGTTTAACGATAATTCTCCTGTTGCTACTTAATTTAAGAACGATTTGATGTACGTGGGTCCTTACTTTCCGTACAATTATTTTTATTTTATGGGTGACAGAACAGGGGACAATTTATAAGATAAAATAAATAGAGTGTAAAGATGGGAAAACAGAAAGTAGAATTAGTTATACATTCAACATTTGAAGAGTTAGAGAAACATAATAGCTAATTAAGCAAAACCTGTATTACGGAATCGATATGAATAAATGCGAAATTGGAGCACAATTATCCAACGAATTTTGGGTTTAAAAAGCCCCAACTCTACTTATAGTAATTTGGTATTTACTCGAAACCCCCCATCCGCCACGAAGTCGCGTTGTGACACAAGGTCTGTTTAATGTGGGGAGCCCGAGCGCATATACCTGGAAAATGATCTCACATGAGATTGAAAATACTTGGGAAAATAAAAATTATTTGAAAGAAAATTTAGGAATTTCCATAATCAATTCTCTACAGAAACTAAGAAATTAATTTGTGGACTTAAGAGTATTAAAACTAAAATAGACATAAAACGTCTAAATTATTTAACCAAACATGCTTGAATGAAAATATGCTGCCTAAATATACATATATATAAATATACACAGACACATACATATATATACACACACACACACACACATATATATACACACACACACACATATATATATATACACACACACACACACATATATATATATATATATATATATATATATATATATATACTCTCGACTCTCCCGTCGAATTCGGCGTATGAGGGTCAAACAGATCAGTTTGCAGGAAACCAACAGCACATGAGATTGTGGTTAAGGTTTCGTGCAGGACCATCCACACTTTTTGAAGGGACGAATACAGAGACCTGGTGCACTAAGTGCCACAAGCTTCCCCAAACGAGCCTACGCAGCTTTTGATTTCAGAGTTGTCCCTCTCCTAGACCAGTTGCCATCCAAGGCTATAGAACCCAGTCTGTTCTGATATATATATATATATATATATATATATATATATATATATATATATATATAGAATAAACAAACAGTAAATATTTGTTACATTTCAAGCTGGAAAAGTCAACTTGCAGAGCGATTTAATATTTTAAAAGGATATGAACGCTGGCCCGAACACTACTGTGGTTTCCACAGCCAAGATTTCGTCAGGTGTTTTGTTTAGCGAATCAATCAATTGCAGCTCAACAATTTGATCACCTTCGTTCGACACCAGAAGTGACAACAATATTAGTGGGTGGAAAAAACTAAAAATAAAAAGAAATAAAAATAATAGATAAAAAAAAAAAAATTAATATATATATATATATATATATATATATATATATAAAAGAAATAATTTCCAACTTCATCCGGGTTCATATAACCCCAAACTAAACTTCCTGACGTGTCTACACTTGGCCATGATCTCTGACCTCCCGTTCAATAATTCAGTGCTAACTTTATTTGGTGCCATAGCTAGCTTCTCTTCTTGGCACAGCCTACACGTGTTGCCGATCGCTTTGTTAGCCTTAATTAAATTAATTTCTTGCTTTCTGTAGACAATTGATTAAGAAAAATTCCTAAATTTTCTTTCAAATAATTTTATTTTCCCAAGTACTTTCAATCTCATCTGAGATCATTTTCCAGGGATTGCATATCTATGAATGTGTTATGAATTAACACCGTAAATTTTAAATATTTTTACCTCTATGCAAGGGAGGTAACTGATGTCATTTTTTAATTGTAGTATTTTAATTTAGTATATTTTATATAACACTTTGCTGCTACAAACATTTAAGAATTTTGTTGATATACTTGTAGTTAACTTTATCTATTTTGGGCAGCAATTCTCTTATATGAAGGGGTTACAGAATTTTAAGTTTTTGCTTATTATTATGTTGATGAAGCACCATGGTATTTTTTATTAATATCTGTCTAAACTGTGAATTTAGACATAAGTGTTCCTTTAAATGTTCTGAGATTGAGCTATGATTGTTCAAGTGATACGTAAGCTTTTTCATTGTTGTCGTTGTTGTAAAACCAACATACGTATTAACATTTTTATCAGAGATGAACTCTTCCAAAGGACATTTCAATTGATATACGTTCTTGGTCTAAGACTCTAATCGACGGAAAAGAGTTGTTATAGATGACTAGGTTGGTTGTATTAAATTTACTATAGTACATGATTAATCAGTGGCGCATATATTGGTGTTTATGAGTCTTTTTAGAATGCATTTTATTACGGTCTAGTAGTTTGATATGTTTAGAGTTATTTGAAGATGTATTATGTTTATTTTATTTAATGTTAATATTTTCAATATCACGTGTACTTTGTTCATCGGCGATTAGGAAAGTCATTATTAATGAAGGCTTGTCTAATATTTTTAATTTAGTATACAAAATCTTTCTTGTTGAAGAGTTTGCTTTGGCACAGTTTATTAAGTTTCGTATAATAGCTATTTTGTAATAGGGCATTCACTTTTATAGTTGAGAGTGCACGTGTTTATGCTAATTGTTTTTTCACATAGGGTGGTAGTAAATTAATATCTGTGAATACATCAAGAGACGGGATGTTATAACCGGTGTTATTGAACACCCCTCCTTCATAAATATAGTAAATGATATATATATATATATATATATATATATATATATAGAGAGAGAGAGAGAGAGAGAGAGAGATAGATTAGATTGGCTGAGATAGATAGATAGATAGATAGATAGATAGATAGATAGATAGATAGAAAAGTATTATATTGGCTGGGATAGATAGATAGAAAAGTATTATATTGGCTGGGATAGATAGATAGATAGATAGATAGATAGATAGATAGATAGATAGATATTATATTGGCCGGGATAGATAGATAGATAGATAGATAGATAGATAGATAGATAGATAGATAGATAGATAGATAGATAGAAAAGTATTATATTGGCTGGGATAGATCGATAGATAGAAAAGTATTATATTGGCTGGGATAGATAGGTAGATAGAAAAGTATTATATTGGCTGGGATAGATAGATAGATAGATAGATAGATAGATAGATAGATAGATATAACTGATCGTTTTGTCCTAAATGATCGTCAGATATACATATATATCATTTTTAAGGGCCTATTTTATTTTCTAATCTCTCGAAGTCATGACTCAGTGCTAATTGTGCAAAAGAAATAATAAAATAATCAATTGCTAATAAAGGCGTGTTGGAGTGATGGATACCGACTTGGACTGGGGAATCGCAGAGACGAGTTCGAATTCCAATCAAGTTCATTACCTTCACTTACGGACTAATGCCCTTGGGAAATGTATCAATCCATCTCTTCTACTCTTATTGATAAATAATATGACAGACTGGGTCCTCTA
>CAHIKZ030001391.1:2280000-2297500 GCA_903632075.3 Acanthosepion pharaonis | reverse complement strand
ATATATATATATATATATATATATATATATTATATATATTATTTATTTATTTTATTTTATATATTGGCAGTATGTTTTTATTGAGGCATGTTTCACTGAATAATTTCGATAAGTTTTGTCTACTTGTTTTCAATTCAGTTTAATTGTCATCGGTTTTAAGCTAAAATATATATATACAGTGGAGTAATGGATAGCGGCTTGGAGTGAGGAATCGCAGAGCCGAGTTCGAATTCCAGTCGAATCATTACATTCACTTACGTGCCAATACCCTTGGGAAAGGTATGAATCCTCTTCTTCTCCCTTCAACTATGGGTAAAATAGCAGGACAGACTGGGTTCTATAGCCTTGGATGACAACTGGTCTAGGAGAAGGACAACTCTGAATTCAAACCCTATCGAGGGTCGTTTGGGGACCTTGTGGCATTCGGTGCACCAGGTCTCTGTATTCGGCCCTTCAAAAAGTGTGGATGGTCCTGCACGAAACCATCACCACAATAATCAAATCTCATGTGCCGGTGTCGGGCTGTCGGTTTCCTGGAAACTGATCTGCTTGACCCTCATACGAAGTCGACTATATATATATATATATATATATATATATATATATATATATATATATATATATATATATATATATATATATATATATATAGTCTGTCAGAAGCTTACTTAATATTATTTTATTTTAAAGGATATAAGAATATATTGTAAAAGCAGATCTCCCTTCTTTCGTAGTTTAATTTAATTTCATGAGTATTTCGTAGTTCATTTTATTTAACTGACTTCAAATTTGTAAATAGTTATAAATCAATTTTAAGGAATATTTTGGTGTTTTATCCATTTTTTTCTTTTCTATTATTTTTTATTTATTTTATTTTTTATTTTATTCTTTGTGTGTATAGACAAAATATACGGCATGTTTATGGACAGTTATTTTCATTTTGCGAATACATCCATTTAAATTTTACTGACCTCTAATAATGTTAAGAATCAGGCTAAACGATAAAAAATGTGATAGTAGGCTTGAGTTTAAGTACCCACCATCTAAAAGAAAAAAGCATAAATAAAATAAAAACGGCAAATATTTAGAGTAAAACACTACACAATACTTAAGGAAAAGGGTTAAACTTAGGAACATTAAGATTACCTCCTATCCACCGAAAAAAAGAAAAGAAGCCAGTCCCCACCGTGGACCATTTAAAAGATAGTTCACGCAGAGGATTGGTTGTTACAAACATCCAATCAGGTGCGCAGAAGACGTGGTCTTTCTTCGTCTAATTCATTAAAAGGCCAGAGTAGCTGTTAGCTGTTAAATCAAATAACATCACTGACGACCCTCTTAAAAGCGTATTTTTTAATATTATATTAAGCATTTCACTCCAAGCAAGGGGTTACAGAGTGGGAGCGAGAGTAAAGAGACGTGATGGAGGAAAGGATGGAGAGGAGGACAGGAAATAGGCTATTGCATCTGGAGATGTCGATTGACATTGCATTTGAATAGCTGGAGATTATAGCTATCAGGGAAACAAGTAATAGGAAGGGGATTCCACAGACGGGAGGTGCGATTGGAGTAGAAGAGACGGCTACATTTAACCGTTTCGACAGAGAAGGGGTGGGACTGTGATACCAGCCTAGTAGCGCGTTTAAATTCATGCAGTCTGGGAACTAGCGAAAGTAGCTCATTGGAGCAGTTACCGTGAAAGTATTTATAGAAAAGACAGAGGAAGGCGACGCCACGTCTGTCAGAGAGTGACAGTAGACGAGATGCCAGATCAGGACCAACAACATTCTCTGGATCTTGTCGAGGACCTTAAGGCGAACAGCGGGGGCACCAGACCATATATGGCAGCAGTATTCCAGGCAAAGGCGAATGGTTGATTTATAGATTTGAACCGTAAGATCTCACACCACCAAATATGTTATCAGAAATGAATTGCCAAACCCCCAGTATCGTCCCACGTGCCCTCTCCCCCGTTGAATAACAGCAAGACAATGTAGCATCATCTCTTCAAGTGGTCAGAAGCACGCAGGAGACATGTTTAGCCATGTAACCTCGTGAGCAGGAGTCGGAAACCTACGGCACGCGTGACACACGAGCAGTTTCCAATGACACACAGCCGCAAATGACATCACGAAGTCCTAACCAATAACTACTACAACGCAATGAAGATATTTAGCTGATTCAATTTTAATATATACTAAAGTATATATACTATATATTACTATATAAAATATATTGTAGAACAGGTATATTGACCTTGACTTGTATAAAAATACGTATGCTTTTTGGCACACTGAATGATTTTAAAATATGTTAGCGCATAGTTAGTAAAAGGCTGCCCACACCTGGTCTATAGCACGCTCGTATTTGCAGATCTTCCATGTGAACGATCCTCAAATTAATTCTGAACAACTTTGGCCCAGTGAAATGGTGCGTTGTCCTGTTGGAAATAACATCGTTGTTGACGTCTATGGTGTCCTTGAATGGGTACATGAGCCCATGCCTACATGAAGACCTACAACGTCATTATGGAACCGTCAGCATCTTTCACCGTATTTGGTTTTGCGCCACACCCGAATCTACTCTCAGAATTTGTTAGTAAATCTCGTTTTTCTGATTTATTCCCCGACAACATTTTAATGTAACAGAGTATGATTCATCTGGAATATAGATATATGCCCGCGTTTTACATTCGCCATTTGACAAAAGAGGCACTCCCAAAGAATGGGATTACCTGGAACTGTTTGCTTTTGTACCAGTGAAAGGCACGGTGAAGTAATAGATAGTGGATCGGATTGAGGAATCAGAGAGCCGAGTTCGAATTCCAGTTGAATCCATTACATTCATTTACGTGCTAATACCCTTGGGAAAGGTATGAATCCTCTTCTTCTCCCCACAGCTATGGGTAAATAGCAAGACAGTGTTCTACAGCCTTTGATGGCGACTGCTCTACCGCAGAAAGAAAATGCAACCGACTGCGGGAAAAAATCTGCCTCGTCAGTCATGTATCAAAAGATACATGATCGCCTAAGCGTGTATCACGCATGGCATGTAACTGACTGACTGACTTTCCAGTCGAATCCATTACATTCACTTACGTGCTAATACCATTGAAAAAAGTATGAATCCTCTTCTTCTCCCCTCCCCCAGCTATGGGTAAATAGCAAGATAGACAAGGTTCTATAGCCTTTGATAGCGACTCCTCTACCGCAGAAAGAAATGGTAACCTACTGCAGGAAAAAATCTGCCTCGTCAGTCATGTGTCGAAAGATACATGATCGCCTAAGCGTGTATCACGCATGGCCGACTCACCAGTGGAAGCTTCCCGTGTGTCTAAGTTATTAGAGCGAGTGAGTTTCGAATTGTATAAGAATACATTCAAAAAAAGTTTTATGAATTTAACTGTGCAAATATGAAACCTGTTAGAACGATAGCAGGTGACTTTCCGGCCTCTTGATTATAAAAGATAAGATTTGTGTTTAAATCAGCTTCGTACAGCCATATTTGTTTAGCCTCGTTCTCACATTGGAAGTTGATTTTTACCCAGCATAGAAAGATGCTTTCAACTGTGTTCACTTGTTAATATATTCATGATTACCTGTGGGTAAAATCTTAATAAGATATGCAAATGACAGTGTTGATGGCATACACAGAAATAAAACTACAGAAACTTCGAGACAAAGTAATAAAGGAACACAAGTAGAGAGTTGCCATCAAATGTAAGAAGACAGTATATGTGGTTATCAGCCAAAGAAAAAGTCAAGACTCAAGGTATTCTATTCTTCTTTTCATGGCAGATATTCGGGCGACCTAAAATCTTTCTTGACACCATGCCAAATCTTTTCGGCTAAGACCCGCTAGTTGACTCATTCCCATTCCTTTCATATTCCATTGGTGAGAAGGAAGTTCTACTAAGACATCTTCATTCCCAGAACTGTTGCAATGTGGAATCGACTGCCGACTGAATACTTTTTTAATCATTTCAACCCAGACAAAGCTATGACATACTGGGGGTAAAACAGAATGAGAAGATTTTAGTGATGAGAAAGGACAATACAAGAACGGCTTCTCATCAGACAGAAAATGACGAATGGCGTTTTATTTAAGATTTTAAATACTGTAGTTGGCCCTGAACACTCAGTCAGTTATGTGCCATGCGTGATACACGCTTAGGCGATCATGTATCTTTCGATCTGTGCTGCAATTTGCCCATAGATGGAGGAAGAATAGGATTTATACCTTTGCCAAGGTTATTAGCACGTCAGTCAGTCAGTTATGTGCCATGAGTGATACACACTTAGGCGATCATGTATCTTTCGATACATGACTGACGAGGTAGATTATTTTCGCGCAGTAGGTTGCCATTTCTTTATGCGGTACACCAATTGTCATTCAAGGCTATAGAACCCAGTCTGACATTCGATTTACCCATAGCTGAGTGTCGAAAGATGAGGATATTAGCACGTAACTGAATGTAATGGATTCGACTGGAATTCGAACTCGGCTCTCCGATTTCTCAATCCGAGCTGCTATCCATTAATCCACCGTACGTTCTTGAACAGTACAAAGTCTTAAACTTTTCAATACGAATATCAACCGTTATCTATCCTACATATCTTCAAAATATGCAAATCTTGCTTCCATCCTTGTATGCTCTTAAAGCATCTTCATTTAGTAACACTCTACTTTGAGTGGCTATTGAGCCTTATATTGGTGGAACAATTGTAAAAATAATGATTATGATTCATACATATGCGACGAGGAAATTAATGCATAGTGATCTTCTGGCGTTAGAACAAAAACAAAAGACATATCATGTCAGACGTGACGAATTTACCCAAGCACTGTCCCAAAGATGAAGACCATCAGAGAATAAGCCGGCTATCTCATCTAACCGGCCGGCACTATCAGCCGCAGAATTAATCGTGGCAGGTATGCCCGGTGGGTAGAAGGGAAAGTTGGCAATTTCAACAACCTCCGATGTCTACACTGGATTCTCTCCAAGCCCACAATTAATTTGACAAGACCTCCTCGACACTTTTTCGACCTCGAATTTTACTGCACGTCTTCCAGCAATTCGACAAATTACTTCTGATTTTAATTGTAAATCATTCGTAATCTCGAAAACTGACGAAACAAAATATATATTAGTGTCATCTATGGTGTAAAATGTTATTTGTAGATAGATAGATAGATAGATAGATAGATAGATAGATAGATAGATAGAATAAAATTAGATAGATAGATAGATAGATAGATAGATAGATAGATAGATAATAATGAATGAATTAGATAGATAGATAGATAGATAGATAGATAGATAGATAGATAGATAGATAAAAGACAGATAGATAGATAGATAGATAGATAGATAGATAGATAAAAGACAATTAGATAGATTGATAGATAGATAGATAGATAGATAGATAGATAAAAGACAATTAGATTGATAGATAGATAGATAGATAGATAGATAGAAGAGAATTAGATAGATAGATAGATAGATAGATAGATAGATAGATAAAAGACAATTAGATAGATAGATAGATAGAAAGATAGATAACAGACAATTAGATAGATAAAAGACAATTAGATAGATAGATACTGAATTGGCATAGATAGAGAGATACTTCTCTTTTACGGTTCATCACTTTCCTTGTATCGACGTATAATATCTCCTCTGGTCTATGTATAGCTTAAACTTTTTCTATCTATCTATCTATCTATCTATCTATCTATCTATCTATCTATCTATCTATCTGTCTGTCCCTTCGTGTCTCATATCTATCTTTCTCTCCTTATTTCCGATCTACCTTTCGATCTATCTACCTCTTCTTGTTTCAAAATCTATCTATCTATCTATCTATCTATCTATCTATCTATCTATCTATCTATTCACTTATTTCCTCCATGTTCTCTTCATATCTCTCTATCCAAGTCTAATCATATCATATCTTATGTCTGTTATCTCCTTATTTTCATCTTTGTATATGTTTTTTTGTTGGTTGGTCAATATATCTTGTTATGTGTGTGTGTGTGTGTGTGTGTGTGTGTGTGTGTGTGTGTGTGTGTGTGTGTGTCAGTGCGCGCGTTCTCGCATGTGTTATCATGTGTGTATAAAAGTGCAAATATAAATATATCTGTAAAGACAATATAAAGAAAAGACAAGCGGGAAAACTTTTATGCCAACGCGTTTCGTTTCTTTGAAGGACGTTATCAAGGTAAGTGTGGAAAATTTATTTTCTAACCTGGATTCATAACAGAATTAATGTGAACAAAATAAAATACTATTTAGTTTTCATATTTTGTATTAGAAAACGCTAGAAAATATTCTAAAATCTTACTGTTCTAAAGGATTTAAAATAGATAAATTAATAATAAATGTGGTACACTCTTGGGTAAATAAATAAATTCATTATATATATATATATATATATATATATATATATATATATATATATATATATAAAGCAGGATGTGTGTATCTATATATAACGAATACACGGTCGCAATTTTCGACGGATTTGCCCAAAATTTACATGCACATGCTCCAAGTTAGTGGGAAGGCCAAGAACGACCATGCATTTCCCAACTCCCATCGATAGTGGAAAAAATCGATTTTTTTCATGTTTCTACGGCAGTTTTCATGTAGTTTGCGGTCATTTTCTACTGGCCAGAGTGAGAGCCTATAGCTGGCTGCCACGAATATGCAGGGAGATTCAACTGGCCAGCGTGAAAGCCAACAGCTGACTGACACGAATGTTAAGTAGCATGCTAGCATGCAAAAAAAATCGATAGCTGCATTCGTCACAAGTGGGAAAATTTAAATCTGCATGGCACTTTACTCCAATTGGCTCATTCATGCTTAAACTCAACGTTTATTTGATTCCGCAGAACTGGGTTGGGTGTGAAAAAGTATTTGTTGTTAACATTCTTTTTTTCATTCGGTTTTCCAGTTACAGTCCTTTCTTAAAGCTGATCGTTTTGTGTTCATTTTGTTTCGTTCTTTTTTCGTAAGAGTTTTAATGTTTAGTATGGAGATTAGAAAAATTCGCAGTGTGAGATAGGCAAGAAGTAAGGCATGTAGCAACATCAGCACAACAAAGGCACTCCTTTAAGAGCAAGGAAGGGCAAAAAAATATTTTAAGTCAAGTGATAGCGATTGCTGTATAGAGTCATTACGATTTTTGAATCAAGCACAGGCAACATGAGGCCATATATATATATATATATATATATATATATATATATATATATATATATATATATATATATCTAAATATATATATATATATATATATATATATCTAAATATATATATATATATATATATATATCTAATATAAATATATATATATATGTGTATAATGTGCATATATCTAAATATATATATATATATATATATATATATATATATATATATATATATATGTATATATAACTCGTATCGTGGTTTTTTTTTTTTGAACTCTGAACTTGGATGCCAGACGATTGTCTTCGGCTGACGTACATGTTCTTTGTTCTTTCTTTCTTTTGTACCTTTTTTCCCTTTGGTATTGGCTTGTTTATTTGCAAATCAAGACACCGAAGGTTTTCCGGACGAGTATAATTTCTTATATTTATAAGATTATTACTAGTATCTAAATATATATATGTGTATACATACACACACACACACACACATATATATATATATATATATATATATATATATATATATATATATATATAATGTGCATATATTAAAATATGTGTAGATATATTTATATATATATATGTGCATATATCTAATATATATGTGTATATATATGTGTGTGCAGATAAATATATATATATATAATGTGGATATATCTAAATATATATGTGTATATATATATATGTGCATATATCTAAATATATATGTGTATATATATATATATGTATATATATAATGTGCATAGATATATATATATATGTGTATATATATATGTGCATATATCTAAATATATATGTATATATATGTATATATATATATATATATGTAAATATATATGTATATATATATATATATATATGTATATATCTAAATATATATATATATATATATATATATATATATATAATGCATATATCTAAATATATATATATATATATATATATATATATATATATATACAATTTTTATATATATTTATATATTATATATGCGCGGTACTTATTGGAAAGCGCTCAACATCAGAGATAGAGTTAACATATTTAGTTGGATTGATGTGAGTTTGTGAACGCCACTCATACGTACGCAGACCCGCATACATTGACGTTCACGCGTTGCAGCTCACACAAACGCGTTTGCATAAGTATATGTGTGTGCGGGAAAAACTTATTCAGCGAATAAAATAAGCGAACGATCGAAATACGCCGTTCCACACTGTTCATGTATGTTTATGTTCGATCTCTATATTCATGGAAAATGCTCGGACAAACTTGGTTCTTTAACGGCTAGGACCCGCCATCCCACTCATATTGTTGCAAACCACCTTCCCTCCGTATTCCAATGGTGAGACGTAAGTTCCACTCGAGCAGCTTCCCGAATCACTACTCTGTGGAACCGATTCCAAAAGGATGTTTCCCCTATCATTACAATCTTAACTTGTTCAAGTCTAGGGTTAAACGTTGTCTTCCCTCACTATCCGCATAAGCTGTACCTGTTATTCTGTAAACCGCTAACTTGAGTGACTCCCAGGCCTTGGACAAAGTGAACCTCACTGTAAAACAAATGATTAGTGTAGTAATAAACAATGATAAATGCGACACAAACTCTGGACGCGCATGAGGAATAATTAAATATGTCTTCCAGAAACTAAACACTGTATTCAGAGATAGAAAAATTTTGTTTGAAATGCACAAAAGAGTGTTGAATTTTTTTATAATATCTAATCTTCTGTATGATAAACATGCAGTTCTGTTCGATAAAAGTGACTTAACTGATTTTTTTTAATAAATGTTCTCTTCTCCGATGAAACGAAAGTTGAGCTAAATTCAAAGGATAAGCGATCTAAAATCCGAAGAAAAGCTTTGAAAGCTCTTTGAATTTAGCAGTAAAGTACTTTCAAGCATTCGTTCAGTATAATGTTCTTGGGATACGTTTCTTTTCATGGAACTGGTTACTTAAAACCTATTGAAAAGACCCTCAGGAGCGAGCAGTACAAGGGAATTTTAGAGTCTTGTCTGCTCTCTTCTGCTGAAAGGGTGCAAATCGACCCCACCAAGCTCATTTTTATGCTCCCTGTCACAAATCAAAATTGATAATGCTCCCTGTCACAAATCAAAATTGATGAAGGAATACTTTGATGAGAAGCAAGTGAGTGTTATGACATGGCTTCCCCAATCTCCTGACCTCAACCGCATAGAAAACTTATGGAACATTATAAAGTACAGGCTCTCGAGAAAGCAGTTGAGCAACAAAAAATATTATATCTCTATTATTCTTTATTTAAAGCTGTTCGGTTATGTTTCTATTGATTACTAGTTGCAGGAAATAAATGAATCACTTGTTTTTTGCACAGAGTTTTTCCCTAAATCTCATTTATATCCAAAATTATAACTATCAATAGAATACCTTAGGGTGAGTAAACTTTTTTACTAGGTGGTCAGGGAGAGGTCTTTATATTAGTAAGATTAAAAATTATTTTGGCCCCCAAAGCAATAAGCGAAAAAAGTCAAAAAATCAGATGAGTCACTTTTATCGAACATCACTGTATAATCTAATATGTTTTTTATATCTAATGTTCTATATGATAAACATACAATCTAATATTTTTATAATATTTTTTACTTCTCGATGATAAACATATAATTTAATATTTTTATATCTAATGTTCTATATGAGATACATACATTCTAATATTTTTATAATATCTAATCTTCTCCATGATAAATATACAATCTAATATGTTTTTTATATCTAATCTTCTAAATGATATACATATAATCTAATATTTTTTTATAATATCTAATATTCTATATGACATTGGATGCAGGATTATTCCCTCATAGATGAAAAAGAGTCTAAAAGCAAGAAATTTGATTCTGTCAATGAATACTAAGAATACGATGAACAAAGATATAAGCAAAGAGGAAAATATGAACTAAAAGGAAACGTACTTTTTTTTTTTAATTGGCATCACCCCATGAAAGGAAGTAAAGCCACTAAGACATAAGGAGTTACAAGGTGTGTAAGAATTAAGAACAGAAACATAAATAATGAGCGGAAAGAGAAAAGAATAATCAGGAGGACAGTAGATAACGACTGACATTGCATTTAAATTTTTGCAGATTAAAGTTAACTGAAATGCATAGAGCCGAGATAAAGGGAGAGTTCCAAAAAGGAAGATGTGCAAGAAATGAAACTGTTAGCAGAGAGTTTAGGATTACATCTGGCCAGCTCAACTGCAAATTGATGAGATCTAGACGACAGTCTAATACTGCACTTGAATTCAAAAAATCTAGGTAGGTACCATAGCGGAGAGCTCATCCGAATAATTTCCATGAAAGTATTTGTAGAAAAGAGACAGTGAGGCAACTTACAATCAGAAAGAGACAGAATTCTTTTGTGATGCATAAAAAGAAAAAGGCATGGAGAATTTGAGACTCACAGTTTGTTTTTTACGGTTTATCAACATTTTATGGGTTATTTAAAGCCCAAACCTATTTTAAATGACAAGAAATATTAATTTTTGCGATTGAATATCGCATTGAAAACTCTTTGAAATAGAGAATTCTTTAGACAAACAGGCAATTCTTAAATAGAAGCACCAGGTACAGAATCTACTATTTAACACGTAGTTGGATTCGTATCAGTGACGTTTTCGCGTTAACAAATGTAACGAATCTAGCTAGAATTCGAATTCATTTTTCTGATTTTTCTTTCCGAGCTGTTATCACTTAGACCAGCAGTCCCACGGTCCAGTCTCATGCAAGACGATTTTTCCATGGACTGTGGGTCAGTTTCGTGATCCGTGTCGGTCATGTACATAACAAAACAATAAACAAGACCGCCCCGATAGTCAATAAATTGTAAAAGAAGAAAGTTCTTATTCTTTCTGTCCGAACCGGTACTAAATGGTCGACGACCCGGTACCAAATGGTCTACGGTCCGGTACCGGTCCGCGGCCCTATGGTTGGGGACCGCTGCCTTACGCCACCCACATATCTTCGAGATCCATAGGGCATGTTTCTGTCAAAAATAAACGGGGAAACAGCTAGTAAAGAGTTTAAGTTCATGGATTTCAGAACGAAGACAGAGGTATCTTAAAAGGCCAAATCCCATAAATTAATATGAAGTTGTGGAGAGCCATGATCACGAACGTCCTGAAGGGTCATAGAATAAAAGATATGATTGAAGAGAGGTTAAGTGAAGATCATCAGGGTAAGTTGGGTAGATTATCCTTGACTTGAATGGGCTCAGTTTGTAGTGGTCAGGAAAGCAACTATGCGGGAGTCTGTTAAAAAAAGTGGCGGTTCTTGGAAGAAAAAGTGAGTGAAACTTTCTCCTGGCATTTGGGATGCTGGGATGATTGATGACATCAAAAAATGCCTCGAAACGTTTGTTTCTCTCAGTTTATTTTTTTTTATTTTTTTATTTTTTTTTGAGAGAGAGAGAGAGTGAGATTGAGAGAAAGAGATTACTCGGCTGGAATGCTTGCACGGATTTTCCGTGACTCTCTGTCACCATCTAACCGGTTTTCATTATATTTCGCTAATTCAGAGGGATTGTAGTTTATGCCACCACCAGTCTGCTTGATATAGGTCTTGTCTTGTCTTGTCGGCTTCTGCTAAACTCTCCCTTTTAGGCTCACACAGAAGAACTTCGCTTACAATTCCGTCTTTAGCTCTCTCTCAATGACCTGCAAATCTGACTCTACGCACGTGATGGCTGTTGCTGAACGAAGGTTTCCATACAATTGCTCATTGGTCAAACGATATCTCCAAGTGCTATTCAAAGTCATTCTTAACATTCGAGTTGAGGCTCTATCCAATCTTCTTTCCAATTTTAAGCTAAAGTTTCAAGCTGGGCGGCCACACATTAGAACAGAGGTAACAGTTACTAGAAAGAGTCTCCTTTTCATGTTTTCTGGAAGTCCAGATATCCACGCGAGAGATTTGTCGATGGCTACTCAGGTTTTACCAATGCCTGTATGTATATCGCTTTCGGGGTTTTACGACCGAGATAAATAAATTCTTTTACAAAGTTAAGAGGTGTGCCAGCTGTTGTTTTGATAGCTTCGGGAAATAAATTCCCAATATATAGTCTAATGGGACATTACAATTCTCAACCAGAAGAGAGATCGTCGTTGATTTTGATAGAAAGTAGCACTGGAAAGGAAAATGGCTGGCTGGTATCCATATTTCGAAATTATAAACTGCGAGGCCTGGAGATTCCATCACCTTAATCAAAGCCAAACACTGACTGGAAGAGGGGAGGAAAGTCGGCCAGTTCATCTGTATGATATGTGAAAGAAAATGAAATAGGAGTCGGCCATCTTTGCGATCCGAGGAATACTTTATCGCAGAATAGCAATGGGACTGGTACTGCTGATAAAAGACAATGACCCTTGAGGTCAGCCCCATCTGAGCAAGATAAATTCAGAATTTATCACTTGAGCTTATGAAGAACGGAATCTCTGAATATAGCAAAAAGTCAGAATATATCTCAAGGTACGGAACTCTATAAACAAACAGACACACACACACACGCACACACATACACACGCGCACACACTATGCTATATCTATGGTGAATAGTGCTTAATATTATGGATATAGGGTATGTAAATAGAAAATAAAAAAGTGGACACTGAGATCAACACCCGGTAGTTTGGTGTTGACCTCACTGTCCATTTACACACACACACACACACACATATACACAAGCACACACACGTGTGTGTGTGTGTGTGTGTAGGAAAAGCATTAAATTTAACATTTCGCTAAACAAATAAATGCTGTATTTTTTCACTTCTTCCATATATAAACACACACATATATATATATATATATATATATATATATATATAGTGCGATGGGTAAATTGTCGACATATTATATTTTTATTTCGTGCATGTCTTTTGTTTTTTATTTTGTCGACTACACTGTATAGTAGGGTCAGTTGAGCACCGTCGGTGAGAAAAAAAAAACACCATAACGCAATTCACTAGGCCAGAAATTTGGAATCACCATGCTGTACCGCTTGGCTTTCACGCCTGAAGTTCCAGTACGAACATTTCAGACACTTTAGGTTTCAATCTGAGGACAGTGTAGTGGATTTGGAAAAAATTGGATGAGTCTGATGGTGATTACGAAGGTTTTTGGAGTGATCACTAGTGATAACGACGTTATGTCTCAATTCATCTTCCCGCAGGGCCTCAGACTCAACACAGAGGCCTAGATCAAGCGCCTTGAGGAGGTAGTGCTGCCATGGGTCAAGCTAATAGCTGCTTCAAAACCATATGTTTGGCAACAGAATTATTCCACACTAGCAATAGAACCCAGTCATTGCTGTCAGACAATTTATGCGAACACATCTGGCCGCCTAACTCTCAAGACTGCAACACCATTGATTATTACTTGTGGGCGCAGTTAAGAGAGAAATCAACATAGCTTCTTGTAACCCAAAAGATGAACTGAAGGCAAGCATTATGGCAGCATATGCCAAGTTGAACAAGAAGAAGATTTGCATGAGTTTCCGAAGTTGTGGTTGAAGCCAATGGCGAGTTTATTGAATAAATTTAATCATTAGTATTTCAAGATATTTTTGTGTAATTTTGGTAAATATATCTGTTAAAACGAGATGTCAGCGTTATTTTCATTTTGGCATCATTTAGACGACAATTTATCTATGGCACTCTGTATACATACATACATACATATATACATACACACACATATATATATATATATATATATGTGTGTGTGTGTGTGTGTGTGTGTGTGTGTGTGATAGAAATGAGAGAGGATTTGAGATAATTATAATTAAGTAATTCATCGAGTCTAGAAGAAACCTCAACAGAATGCAGAAAGCACTGGACAGCCATCCCAATTAAGTAATTCATCCAGTCCAGTGCTTTCTTCTGTCTGTTGAGGTTTCTCCTAGACTCGATGAATTACTTAATTATAATTATCTCTATGAGTCAAGGATAAACTCGGATGAGTTCCACCACAGAATATGTGATCGAACGGCGTACCTTCCGGGTTTCAATTCTCGGTAGTGGATGTGCACTGCCGATAAGTCCCAAATATAGGACGAAGCGGCCTTCCTGTGCTTTCTGCATTCTGTTGAGGTTTCTTCTAGACTCGATGAATTATTTAATTATATATATATATATTTAATGAATTATTTAATTATATATATATATATATATATATATATATATATATATATATTTAAACAGCAATCCTTCTCTTTTATACAAATTTTCGTTAAACCCGAATGACAAGGTACTGCGATTAAGTTTTTATTTAATTTTTCTTGAGTTTGTATAAGTGTTTTATTTTCTGGGCAAAAATTGTGTAAAACCAAATACTCTGAACTCTGAATTTCCGAGCCTTTTCGACTATACTTTTAGCCATTATCAAGGATGATTTTATTTTTACTTTTTAACTGAATGTATGCGTTTTGTGTATGTATCTAGAGTTATAGGGATGTTTTATTTTGGAAACACAGTCAGCACATTGTGGCTGTGTTCGTAGTTAATGTTATTGAGTGTTGGCTTTTTCATTTTTTTCTATTCGATCTTCTATTATTTTTAATCTTTTTACGTGTGCATGAATTTATTATGCTTGTATTTTCTACTAATATGTTTCGGATTGAGTCTTGTGTGTGTGTGTGTGTGTGTGTGTGTGTGTGTGTGTGTGTGTGTGTGTGTGTGTGTGTGTGTGTGTGTGTGTTTAAATGATGCAATTATTTATGAGTTTGGTTTGACTTAGTATAAGGTTAGCTGTTTTAAATTTTTGTAATAGATAATTTTTTTTTGTTCTGGTCAACTGTTCATTTTTTATGATATTTCAAAGTAAAAATTTATCTTCTGTATAGTTGACGTGATTTAACTTTTGTAGTAGATATTTATGTGTGTTCAGTAACGTTATTATTTAATTTGGAAAGAAACAGTCTAATCTGGTGATCGATGAGGTAGTTAGGAAAACTATTGTTTTGCATCGTTGAATTCTTTAAAGAAAAGTAGATGAGAGGATGAATTCTTGTGTGCTCTCTTTTTCTTGAACTGGAATTGTAATAATTGTCCGTAGTGTTTATTGTCCTAGCTGTTTTCGAGTATTTCTTTTGCCATTTTCAAGTGGTTTGTTGTTTACACTCCCTTACCAAACGAAAAAGTTTAAGAATGCTAGAAATCCTCAGGAAAAAAATTAACAATTTTCCGTTTCTGTCATACATACATAAATACATATAAAAGTGAATATTAAATTCAATATTCAGAGGCGACAGACTATTTCATGCTTAACACAATCATCAGGCCACACACGTGTTGGTTTTTTTCTCAACTATTTATATATACGGGTCACTGGTGGATTGTGAATTGTTCATTCTAACGGTTATTTTGGCGTGAGTGGTTATTTATTTATTTATTTGGATTCCTTTATTTTACTTGTTTTTTTTTTTTTTTATATTTTATATATTTATTTATTCTTTTCGGTTTTCGATGTTTTAGTAACGTGGTAAAAAACGTTTTGAGATTAATTCAGATCGTATATTTAATAGTTTGTTTTGGTCTGGGAAGGTAATTTGTTTTGATTTGCAAAGTTTATAGCTTTAATTACCTTCCTAGACCAAAATAAATTATTAAATAAACGAGCTGAAATAATCTCAAAAAGTTTTTTACTGCGTTACTAAAATATAGAACAGCAAAAAGAATAAAGAAATATATAAAATAAAAAAAACAAGTCAATTAATCCAAATAAATAAACCACTCCCGCCAAAAGGTGGGAGTGATCTATTTATTACCCGTTAGAATGGACTACCCACAATGCACCACAGACCCGTAATATAAATAGTCGAGAAAAACACAACACATGTAGCCTGATGATTGCGTCTAGCACGAAACCGTCTGTCACCTCTGACTGTTGACTTCAATGATCACTTTTATATTTACATACGCTCTATCTCTGATATTGAGCACTTTATTCCATA
The DNA here is from genome assembly GCA_903632075.3 of Acanthosepion pharaonis. Classification (NCBI taxonomy): domain Eukaryota; kingdom Metazoa; phylum Mollusca; class Cephalopoda; order Sepiida; family Sepiidae; genus Acanthosepion; species Acanthosepion pharaonis. The sequence continues at coordinate 2,281,320 of CAHIKZ030001391.1, read as the reverse complement.
AATATAGCACGCCATAAAACTATATTTCTTCATATATATATAATTAAACTAAAAACCGTGTGCTTCTTATAATATATAGATTTAATAGGTCGGTTAATAAAATTTGAGAAATAAAAGGCCAACAAATGATAACATTATTCGCAATAAGATTCATAATATTTATATATTAACTTTTTGACTAAATTGTATCACGAAGAGAAATATTGTAGAGCCTGTATTTTAAAACACACCCGAGTCCTTTTTCAATGAGATGAGAAATAAAGAATGTAGTGGGACTTACTCTTCCAACAAATGTTGTTATTTATGGTTAACATTTTACATTTTAAGCCCTTTTGGGGGCGATTGTCATCTGTTGATTCGTCGTTTTCTCCCTAATCTCACCCACGTCAGATGAAAAGGAATTTTAGTGTTGGTTAAACCAGAAGTTGCGGGCTAACAGGTGATTAGAGATTTGCGTTATGCGATGACTTTGCTAAAGATCCTACTTTCTTTGAGAAAACAGTTACTGCAACTAGCCACTTAGAAACATTACAAACCACTGTAGTTCCTGTTTTACAACAAAAAATGATTTTCATGAATTTTACTTTCAACAGAATGGGACTCCGTCACATTTTCCTCTTAAAGTAAGAAATTCTCTTGATGCAACATTTCCAGGAAGATGGCTAGGGTGATGTGGCAGCGTTGGGTGACCATCTCGCTCACCAGATTTGGCTCCTGATGGATTTAGCTATATAGGGGAATAATCAAAGATTCCGTTTTTGCATAGAAACCGAGAAATATTGATGACCTCTAGCAATTTATTCAAGATGCACTTACAGACTTAAGCCGTCAGAACCATTTGTGTCGTGACATTTGTCGAAGTGTTCTCTCTTCTTCTTGTAGGGAATGCATTGAAACAGGGGGGCTTGCAGTTCGAACAGTATAGGTAATTAATTTAGATTGTTTACTATATATCTTAACAAGAATTAACCAGAACCATATTAATAATAATTTTCTGGGCAGTTGATTAATTGGTTTGTCTAAATTGTTAATGTAAGTAACTGTATAGTGACTTTATTGCCACCCTGTTTATGCCGACGTGCCAAAAGTCAATGGACATTAGTATATAAGGGGAATGGTAGACTGGCAGCAACACTGTACTCTGTCTTCATGGTAATGCCTACACCCATACCAGTTCTATTCTTACATCTGTTCTACCAGTATAAACATATGGTAGGATGCTCATGACATGGTGATGTAAATTATCGGAATTTTGAAAGGAGCATTTTATTTGGCATCAGACAGATTTGATATTCCATTTATGAAAGTGTAGCCATGTTT
>CAHIKZ030001391.1:2210000-2272500 GCA_903632075.3 Acanthosepion pharaonis | reverse complement strand
CAAAAAAAATGGACAAATGAAACAAACTGGATTTTTAGATGAATGGATGGATGGATGAATGGATGGATGGATGGATAGATGGATGGATAGATGGATGGATGGATGGATGGATTTTAGGATAATGGATTGGATGGATGATGGATGGATGGATGGATGGATGGATGGATTTGGATGGATGGATGGATGGATGGATGATGGATGGATGGATGGATAATGTGTGATGGATGGATGGATGGATGGATGGATATAATTCTGGATGGATGGATGGATGGTAAGGATGGATAATGGATGGATGGATGGATGGATGGATGGATGGATGGATGGATTTTTTGGATTTATGGATGGATGGATAGTGATCAATGGATGGATGGATGGATGGATATGGATGGATGGATATGGATGGATGGATGGATGGATGGATGGATGGCCTGGATGGGATGGATGGATGGATGGATGGATGGATGGATGGATGGATGGAAATCCTGGATGGATATCTATGGATGGATGGATGGATGATGATAGATGGATGGATGTCGATGGATGGATGGATAAATATTCTATGTGGATCTGTCATGATGGATTCATGGATGGATGGATTCCTTGGAATTCTATGATAGTTGACTACTTCTATGGGCTGCTGGATCTTATACGATGTGTTTTTCTTGTCCTGGATGGATATTGATCATTATGGATAGATTTGTTTGGATTATTCTATTCATGTGAATGGATGGATGGATGGAATGGATAACCATGGATGGATGGATGGATGGATGGAATGGATGGATGGATTTGGATGAATATGCCCTCTGGATGGATGGAAAAAATGGATGGATGGATGGATCAGATGGATAATGGTATGCCTGGATGGATGGATGGATGATGGATGATGGATGGATGGATGGATGGATGGATTTTCTGATGGACTGGATGGATGGATCTAGATTAGATGGATGGATTGGATGGATAGTTTTTGGATGGATGGATGGATGGATGGATATGATGGTGGATATTTTTCATGGATGAAATATGATGGCCTGGATATAGATAGATGGATGGATGATGGATGGATAGATGGATAATGAATGAATATGCCTGGATAGATAGATAGATAGATGGATGGATGGATGGATGGATGGATGAATAGATAGATGAATGAATGGATAATGGATGGATGGATGGATGGATGGATGGATGGATAGATGAATGGTGATAATGATGGATGGATGGATGAATAGATAATGGATATGCCTGGATAGATGGATGGATGGAATGGATGGATGGATAGATGGATGGATGGATGGATGGATATGAATAATAGATGGATGGATGGATGGATATGGATGGATAGATAGATGAATATGCCTGGATAGATGGATAGATAGATAGATATAGATAGATAGATAGATAGATGGATGGATATATGCCTGATAGATAGATAGATTCGTTATATATGAACATATATATTTATAAGATCATAGAATCAAGAATCTTTAATTAATTTTTCCATTGTCGTCACACTGGCTTTGAAAGAATGTCGCTACATATTTTCCATGCAAGACGAGTAATTTTGCATTCTTTTGCAGGCACCAAAAACTAATATCAATAGATGAACAAGTGAAAAAATATTTTGCATTTCGTTATTGTTAATATATTAAACCCTTTCTTCATAATAATGATTGTATTAATAAATAAATTAAATTAAATATATTTACTTTTTATATGCCTGTCTCTAGTATCAGTTTCACGGAATTACATCACTGCTGGATAGCGAATATTATAGTTAAAAAAAAAAAGACTGCTTACTTTAAAACATTATCTTTCAGAATTAAAATGGCTGACAGTTTTTAATGCGAAATTCGATGTTCGCTTCTATTACGAGTAAAGGTTATAGATTTTTAAAAATTAATAATTTTGGCATCTTCTGAGTGATGCCAAGGGCACTTCGACGCTAGCTTGTCTCGCAAGAACAATTGCGACTAAATAATGAGTTCGATCTTTACTTGGGGCTCCATACTTTCAACCTTTTGCCACATCTAAGCTGCGCTTAGAAAATCATTTTATTAATGATGTGTAAATTCGCCTCGTGTAAACCATATTTCTATATCTGCACACCAATATCGTCAAAGTGGTCTTAAGTGTGCTCGTAAGTTTATTTTAATTAATACAAATGCAATTCAACCCCTGATAATTACGACTTAGATGCATTTAGAAATCACACAGGCCATTTGAACAAAGCCGCTAAATTGACTTTCCCCTTGCTTGTAATTTATAGAATTCTGGTTTCACTTATTTGAAATCCCTACAAAGGTTAATTGGAAATGACCTGGAAGTTTGGTTGTCATTGTAATTAAGCGAATAATGGAAAGCAAAGAATGGCAAACACAGTCTGTTATTGGCATTTCAACTGTTAAAGGTTTCGTAATTATTGCAATCGGGACACATTCTCCAGATGAACTCATTTACCAGAAGGGCAGGTATAGTGGGGAGCTTCTGTATAACACGTCAAATCTATAATCAGAACCTATTTAACGCACTGCCATCTGTGCTAATCGTCAGGTAATCATAGACCCGTTAGGGTTGTGTTATAGTGGAACACACCTATTCTATTGTTAATAGACTCTCCCACCTATAATAAGTAGTAGTAGTAGCAGTCGTTCAGTCGACTGGCTGATCGGTTGAACTCACTACCTTCGGGCGGGGAGGAACCCGAGAGAGGCTACGCCGAAGGGCGGATTCTCTTTCGGGGAGGTAAACCGACCCTGAACCCGTTTATACGGGTTCAATGGGCATATTTTTTGGCCGAGCCTACGGGTTCGGAGATCCCACGTTAAACCGGCCTTGTGCCACATGATGCCCTCGTGGGGGGTGACGAAATATCTTTGGTCAGTCAGTCGATGCCGGACGACCGTTAGTCGGATATTAAAGTATCAGCCACCATAACTAGATTACTGCGTCATTACCTATTATATCAAGTTCCTAACGTTTTGTACGTCGAACCTATTTTAGGACCGACTTAGTACAAATACAAGATTCCACTGTGAAACTACTCTACGACAGGTTGTAAGGGCACCACATGTACTGCAGTCACTGGTGTGACGGAACTCATCCATATTTATGATGATTTTGAACTGAGCGTGTTCCTTTTCCTATACTGGCTGCTACATCCAGACAAGAGAGCTCTGTCTGACACTATTGTTCACGCAATAAAGGTTTAAGTGAACGAAACAGAATCAACCGGAATTTGAACTTGGTATGCCGGGTTTACTTTCCGTAACGATAACCGTTACACTACCAGTGCATCTGTTAACGATTAAAGTTTAGTTTAACTCAAAAATGGAAGCAAAAGTGTCACTTCACGTACTGATAGCAGATAGTTTATTAAAGAATAGGAAAAAAAGGCTACCTCCGGTGAGAAAATGTTCCTGTGTGCGATAAGATCGTGTCAATAAACAGCTTTTCTGTACAAGCGTTTTATGTAGGCATTTAGAGTTTCAAACAAGATGTCATATTATATAACTACTGATAAAATCAACTGTCCTATTATAGTGTTGGTAAAAAAGATATTTTGTTCGCTTTTATGACAAACTTTGCAAGCATTCCCAGCTATATAGGGAATAAGGAATTCGGGTACCTCGGCGTGGTGTAATGGTTAGCAAGCTTGTCTCGCTAAGGCAGTTACGACTGAGTAATGAATTCAATCCTCACAGGGTACCCCATACTTTCGGCCTTGTGCCACATCTAACCTACGCTTTGAGGCATGAGGAATTAGATAATAGTCTAGTAATCGTTTCTCGTGCCACATTTAGATACTTTAGTCCCCTGTACCAAATTCTGCATCACGAATTAGACTGGAACAAGGAATGCAATATTTATTGCAGAATAATACCAGAATGAGCAATGTATATGCAAAAGGATGTATATCTCTCTTTTATACAGTGTGTCCCGAAGTTTTCTGGACACATAGGAAATCGCAGTAACTATATCTTCTTTTTACCTCCACAGATTAAACATGGCTTTGTCGAAAGAAGAAAGAATTGACTTCTTTTTCTTGGCTATGTTAAAAGAGAAGGTGTACTTAATGAAAATCACAAATGCCACACACTTGATTGAATGCATAAAGAGTGAATATGCTAAAACTGACGGCAGTGTGGATTTATTGCACCAAGTAAACGTGAATCTTGCAAATCGCATCAACCTTTGCTTCACAAATGATGGAAATCATAGCGAAGATGTTATTTGCTAATATTAGGGTCACCCTGTAGATTATGCAAAAACCTTTGATAAAGTACATGCTGGAACTTGTCATATTTGAGAATTACATTAGAATAGTCCAGAAATTATACTAGGAGCACGGATAGAGTAAGAATTCAGGAAATATACAAAAATAGAAAGGGGTCTAAGACGAGGATTTGTCTTCTAGCCGAACTAATTAAACCGGTACAGTGAGGTGATTCTGAGAGAATTAGATGTCATTACAGGATTCATTATTAGGAGAAATAAACTTAACAGCGTAAGATATGCAGATGAGAGTGTCGATAACAGACACAGGGAGGAAACAACAGGATGTCCCAAGGAAGGTAGTGAACGAAAACGAGAAGGCCTAAACATCAATTTCAAGGAGAAAGAATGTTTGTCAGCAAAAGGAACAACCCGACAAATTTGCAATAGTGAAAGATGATTTCCAAAAGCTAAGCAAATTATTAAGAAACAGGAAAATTTTGCTAGAAAAGAGTATTGAATTATTATGTAATATCATATATGGCAGTGAATGCCGGACAATCTCTTCACAGATTAAGAAGAAATTTGAAGCAACAGAAATGTGGTTCTACAGAAGGATGCTGAGAATAACAAATACCGAACATGTGAGCCACGATGAATTTTAGAAAAAAATAGAAACATCGGAACAGTACGCATATCAGAAAAAGACAATGATGATACATAATGAGGAAAGACGGCTTAGCAAATTTGATACTCACAGGAAGAATTGAAGGCAAGAGGAACTTGGGAAAACCTTGCACAACCTACCTAACGAACTTGTGTAAATGGTTAACAGAAAAGATTTTAGGGAAGATAGAAAAAAAAAATTTAGAAAGAGCTTTTTTATACTTACGTTAACTCAGCACAAGGCCCAATTTACTAAAAGCTACAAAGAACTTGAAATTGTGAAGAGTAATGATTCAGGCAAATATTTGTACTCGAGCACGTCTGGATATGTTCGAACCTCCCCTTCCTTGAGACCCAAACCGGATGATTCATTCTTTGCCGCACAGTAGAGGAATTTATACGTGTTCATGTTATACTGTTGGCGGAAAATGCGTTAAATAAATTTCGAGGAGCGCATTAACATCAAGTTTTGTGTGAACATTAGAAAAAATACTAATGTACCATTTATCGTGAGAATTCTGTGAAGAAATCAAACGAAAGGTAGGGAATTAGAGTAACAGAGGCGTTTCGCAAAAATGCAAGATGTTCATGATGTTGCCAAATGTGGGCAGGCAAAGATACAATGAACAGAAATATGCATTTGGAAGTAATGAAAAGCTTACGCGAATCTGTTTGGAAGGAAAGACACGAATTCTATCCTAGCAAATGGATTCGTCACCATGGCAATTTTTCGGCGTCCTCAGAAACCGAATTTAACTTCACAAGTACAAGTGACACGTAAAATCTGATAATTTTGAAAGTAGGTGACAAAGATATAAATCGGCATGTGCGAATTTATCATCTGGAAATCATTGTCTCGAAGATTTTCATAGAAGACACACACAGAAAAAAATTATTCGATAAAATACGCAAATAAGAATCATCTATAAATCAATGGTGTGAAAAATGGTCGCTTTCTTAATAGAAATTTCTTTAAAACACACAAAATTATACCAGCGCAACAAAGCCCGCAAACACTTTCAATATCAAACAAACGTGAGAATTTATTCTGAGATAGATAGATAGATAGATAGATAGATAGATATGAAGAGACTAAGATATAAAAAAAAGAAAAATTGAAAGAAAGAGAATTATTTTTCTACGTGCTGTGTCCCTTCAGGTCGTGAACGATCATAGCTCTCTCCAGCTTCCTATCCTTTTAGCTCTTAGGTTTGTCTTTTCCTCATCCCTCGCTCTCACTCTTCTGACATCCATTTACACAAGATAGGTTACTCATTATTTCCCTATGCCGTGTTGCTTTCAACTTATTCTGTAAGTATCAAATTCTCCAAACCTCCTTTCTTAATGTGTCCCAGAAATTTCAACTCTTTCTGATTCTAATTCTAAGGGAAATCGTCCATTTTGTTTCCATTTTACTTCAAACTTCCACGTTACACACATGTTCTGTCCAGTATATTTTCCGCTTCCGCTTCAGCTTCTGGAGAATTACATCTTTGTTGCCACAGGTCTCTTCTTCATCTGTGAACAGTTTAGTACTCTTTCTTTTGTTTCTAACGAAATTAGCGGGTTTTTTTCATATTTACCTTACTTTTTGGAAGGCATCTTCTGCTATTTCAATCCACTTTTCAGTGTACATTTTTCATCGCTGCTACATTCTTGTTCTTTCTTGATTTTGACATCCTTTTCTGACAGCCATACATTCAGTTTTCTTGGGCACCTCGGCGCGGTGTAAGGGTTAGCAAGCTTGTCTCGCTAGAACAATTACAACTCAGTAGTGAGTTTGTTCCTCAATGGGTGCTCCATACTTCCGGCCTTGTGCCACATCTAAGCAGCGCTTAGAAAATCACTGAGGGCACCTCGATGTGGTGTAATGGTTAGCAAGCTTGTCTCGCTAGAACTATTACGACTGAGTAGTGAGTTCGATCCTCACTGGGTGCCCCATACTTTCGGCCTTGGGCCATATCTGAGCTACGCTTGGAAAATCACTACATTCAGTTTTCTTACAATTGGTGTTTAGACGTTTCATATCATGATCCTTTATTGCTTTCTGTAGGCGTTCTTGTACTTTTCCTTTCGGTTTATGATTGTTTTCGCTAATAATAAATCCTGACAGGACTTCTATTTTTGTCAGGATGGCCTCGCTGTAAAATCTTGAATAAGTTTGACGAGAAGATACATTATTTTCTGACCTGCCTTCTCAATAGTTATACTGACCAGCATGAATTAAGCTATGTATTCGTATGTATATATGAATGAAGTTATATTGACCAGCATAGATGAAGGTTAAGTACTCGTATGTATATATGAATGAAGTTATATTGACCAGCATAGATGAAGGTTAAGTACTCGTATGTATATATGAATGAAGTTATATTGACCAGCATAGATGAAGGTTAAGTGCCCGTATGTATATATGAATGAAGTTATATTGGCCAGCATAGATGAAGGTTAAGTACTCGTATGTATATATGAATGAAGTTATATTGACCAGCATAGATGAAGGTTAAGTGCTCGTATGTATATATGAATGAAGTTATATTGACCAGCATAGATGAAGGTTAAGTGTTCGTATGTATATATGAATGAAGTTATAATGACTAGCATGAATGAAGGCTATGTATTCATCTGTAAGAAACTATGTATGAATGAAACTATCTGTACTTGTATGTACTTAGGTAAATAGTATGAATGAAATACGGATGTATGACAAAAGCTATGTATATTAATCTTAATGAAGCTTTGTATTGGATCATTACGAAAGCTATGTATGTATGAATGGGGCTATATGTGCCATTAAGTATGACGCCATTAACATGTTAATCTATGACTGAAAGTGTGTAGGCAAGTATAAATCTATAGGTACTCGTACGTATTGAAAGATATATAGTCGGATGTATACAACTATAATTATTCGTATGTGTGAATTTATGTATGTATGTCAAGTGGTATGTATATGGAATATATGCTCGCATAGATGTATGTTTTTACTCGTAGGCATCTATGTATATTATATTGTATGTATAGATGAAGGTTAAGTGCATGTCAACGAAAATGTATATTGCATTTGCCTCTTTTCTCTTATAGATGAAAATTGACCAGCATGTCCGGTTTTATTGCCATCTGTTATGTGTGTTATATTGACCAGCATAGATGAAGGTTAAATGTTCTTTATATGAAAATATTTTCACGTTTTTAAAATCTCCGGTTTTGAATTCAAACATATATTGGGTCAGCTGACAATTTCAGCACATCAAAATTCGTTGTTTTGCAGAACATAATGAAAATTGATTTTTTTTATTCTGTTTTTACGAACGGATTTGAATGAATACACGAAATCAATAAACCACATACACACACGCACGCTATCACATAGATAGATAGATAGATAGATAGATAGATAGATAGATAGATAGATAGATAGATAGAAGAAAGATTAGATAGATAAAACAAATTAGATAGATAGATAGATAAATATTGATATAGATGAATAGTTAAGAACAAATTAGATAGAATGAATTATATTGATAGATAGATAGATAGATAGATAGATAGATAGAACAAATTAGATAGAACAAATTAGATAGATTATAGAACAAATTAGATAGATAGAACAAATTAGATAGATAGATAGATAGATAGATAGATAGATAGATAGATAGATAGATAGATGAATTAAGAACAACTTAGATAGAAGAACAAATTAGATAGATAGTGTTGGGGCGCACCCACCTTCTAACTAGTAATGGACTGGTCCCTCTTATATAAGTCATCTGGCGAGAGATATTGGCCAGAGCGTCAGAGAAGAGTCAAGTGTCAGTATGTCCAGATAAGTTACCCGGTACATACCGTTGGACTATAGACTTTGGATATTGTTTCGTATGAAACATCTTCGTTCTATTAATCACTCTATTGTTAAATGCTTTTATGAATATACCAGTATTTTCCTCTACAACTGTGTTTGTCTTGATTCACACACCGACACGCGGGAAACTCACAACATCTCAACAGATAGATACATAGATAGAGAGATAGATAGAAGAACAACTTAGATAGATAGAAGATCAAATTAGATAGATAGATAGATAGATAGATAGATAGATAGATAAGAACCAATCGAGAGAAAGAAAGAGGGAGAGAGCGATGTATAGAATTTTATATTGAAATAAAGAGAAATAAATTGACATTTCAAATTTAATTACTTGATTTTTATACTAATGTTCATCCAATAAAAGGCCCAAGGGCCACTCAGGTAGAGGTTATTGTTTTGTTTTATGAGCGAAAGAAAAGACAAGAAATGAATTTCATGGTGTTATGCAGGAATGATGACATTAACCCTAAACTGACAAAGATCAAGATTTGAGTAATCATGAAAACATCCTGCCGGTAGTCTGTTCCACAGAGCAGCGATTCTTGAAAATCAGCTGTCCGAATCGAACTTCCTTCTTACTATTGGAGTGCAGATGGAAGGGCGATGATTCCCACTTGCTTATGCCGTATAGCGGTCCTAATTGTAAATATCAGATGTGATTTGCCTAAACGAATATACCTCGTCAGAACACATTCCATGGAAATAGTGTTATACACTAAATAAGAAATGTTTTCTAAGATTTATAGATATGGGGTTATGTATAGATAACGCTATAGATTATTCTTCTGTGTGCTGTGTCGCTTCAGACTTACGGTGATAATGGGTCTTCTCAACTTCCTGTCCCTTGTAGCTCTTAGTAACCAGTTTTGTTGCCATCCTTTCTTCTACTCCGTTCCCAAAAAAAGGGTATGAAAATGAAGCAAATAGATATGGATTCGGAGAAGTTCGAACAAGAGATAAGCATTCCTTAAATGGGTAATTTAAACCATGTTCTGCCAGGCTGATCTCCGGGGCGAAACTGGTGGCGGCACGCTGTTGTTAAAATAACCTTTGGCTTGCCTTTTTGAAAACATGGCATCAAACATGGTTCTAGAATGTCAGAAGCAATGTTTCTTTAGTAGAACATCTCACTCAAGGCCGGTTATTAATTTCCAGTTTATAGTAATAAGAATATATATATATATATATATATATATATATATATATATATATATATATATATATATATATGTATAATGTATGTATGTGTGTGTGTGTGTGTTTTCCTATATATATATATATATATATATATATATATATATATATATATATATATATATATATAAAAAGAAAGAACAGTAATATATATAATCCGGTGTTCTTATAGATATTTTTATTTTTTTTCTTATAGATATTTTGATTTTTAGATTTTTGAAACATGGTTAGAACTGTGTAGAGAAAAAAAACATATTTTAAATCAATTAATTTATAATATATATATATATATATATATATAAATTGTTGTACTCGTTTGTAAAAAATCTTGGTTTTTAGGCTTGTAATTGAACAAACCAAAAGGCCAACGGAAAATAAGAGTTTTTAAAAAAAAGAAAGAACTAAATTTTTGAAATTGAAGCAAAAATGATCGTCCCCTAATTCAAGCTCAAGATTTCAAAAAAAAACAACTCCCAAACGAGTTCCAAGCAAAAGTAACTTGAAAAGTGTCCAATACGCTTAAATTGAGCAAACCTAAATGGATGAACCCTAATGAGCCAGGTAAACCTACGTAGGTTTTAATTGTAAATCGTCAGCGTCAATGTGATTTCTTAAACCCTGACGATCCTTTCGGTGAAACCTAGGGATGTTTACCTGGCTCTTTATATATATATATATATATATATATATATATATATATATATATATACTAGGTAGAGCCCGGCGTTGTCCGGGGATGTAGCAGTCTTCTAGATCAAGTATCAACAATCATAAAGACTGAAAAATAAAATTGACAAAGATTATTGTTTAAGGTTGACGGACACGCATCTTAATTATTTTTTTTTGTGTTTTTTACGAATTGGTCAATCAAACTCAAACAAAACATTGCTTTCACTCATTATAAGTCTACCGATTGAATAAGTTTTATTATTAACAATTGTCTTGTAAATGGAATTTTAAAGCATTCTGAACGTAAAATAAAAGAAAAAAGTTGCAAGACAATAAGAAACACTGCCTTGCTAAAAAAAATGAAGTTTTGTTGAAATCGGTTGAAAAATGTTCTAATATATCCCATATATAAACAAACACAGACACATTCACAAACAACCTAGGTTTTTATAATAAGTATAAACCAATATGAGTTGTCCCCTTTTATTCTCTAAGACCATGCCTCTTAATCCTGTTTTCAAATTGATTTCGTGCAAAAAAATTGTGTTTTTCAATTTTTGGCGCTGTCAGAACCACCCACAAGGTAATTTTACGTAGTCCTGTGAAATTTTGTTGAAATCGGTTGAAAAAATGTAGGAAATCCGATCCAATATATAAACGTACAGACACACAACACGCACACCCCGACACACACACACAACTTGGGTTTAATAATAAGTATGATATATATATATATATATATATATATATATATATATATATATATATAAATTTATGCTATATTTATGGGTTAAAGCGCTCAATCTCAGTGAAAGAGTGGATGTAAATATAAAAAAAATTAATAAGTAACACTAAAAAAAATTAGCTACAAACCTGCATTCGGATGCACAATTATTTCTAAGAATAATTTTAAACATAACTGTTACCGCCCACCCAATAACTGTTAGAATAATACAATAGACTTAGCCATAATGCACCACTGACCAACATTTATAAATAATCGAGTTAAAAACAACACACATAGCCTGAAGATTGCGTTTAAGCATGTAACAGACTGTCGCCGAAGGTTGTTGACCTCTATGTCCATATTCAGGTAATAATCCATTGGTAAATAATCGAAGTGAATCCTAATAAAATAAAACATTCAAACTGATCCACAAAAAGAGCCCAATGTATTTATTAAAACAGAGCATATAAATTACATAGAATAAAAATTCAAAGTTATCTCATTCGAAAATAGCTCTTTCGATCCACAAGATTTTTCCTTGGTTGTTTTGTCAACTCGGCGATATGAAGAAATAAAATAAAATATTTAAACATTTAAAGAATAAAATAAGAAGATGGAGAGAGAAAGATCGAAAGAAGGGAAAAAGAAAAAAGGAAAAAAAGAGAAAAGAAAGTGAAAAGAATAAAAAGGAAGTTGCAGCAGAGAATCTAAATGAACTCCCAATATTATGAAAGTAGAGGTGAGAGTGTCTGGTGTCACGCATCCGTCACTTTTAAACGCCTTTTGTAATTCAAAACGCATTTTAAAAATGATGGAACGTGTGGGGGGGGGTCTGTGTGTGTGTGTGTGTGTGTGTGTGTGTGTGTGTGTGTGTGTGTGTGTGTTTAAAATAGGATATAGAATCCCGACAAAGTTAAGAAATTTGACAAATGGAAAACGTTTCATAGAAACTAAATTTGATTAAGCGTTACGCCTTTCTTGTCCCCATCATATCCAAAAACGAAAGAAGAAAGAAAAAAACGTATGTGTATTTGTGCGTATGTTTAAGTATATATATATATATATATATATATATATATATATATATATACATTTTCCACACTAGTAGCACAACTCTGAGTTTCATTTACAACACGATCTTTAGGTGCTGAACTCAGACTGACCGTTACGTATTTTATTAACACCAGCACTCAATATTCGATATTATATATATATATATATATATATATATATATATATATATATATATATGAAAATTTCTCCGATTTAACCAGTAGAGAAGACAATATTTATGAATAAAAATGACAATTGTTCATTTAATTTCATTTTCGTATTTTGCTTTGATAAAGTCCACATTGGACGAAACGCATCAGCAATTACCAGTTTTCCTATTGTCATTTTTTATTCATATATATATATATATATATATATATATATATATATATTGAAACTTGATTAATGCATGGAATAATAATGCAACACAAAATGTACTTAGAACAAAATGTATTGAAACAAGAAAGTGTACACAATATTTACATATATTCTTTTGTATATTCCTGGTAAGACCGTTCCTGGAGAATGTGTTGACTGAGTCGCAGTCAGGCAGAGTCTCTGGTTGAATCTTTTGATTCCTCCTCTCTTCCCGGTACCAACCACATTTATATGGTCGGTACTCCACTATACAAATTAGGTGGATCCTGCCACAACAATATATATGAAAAAATATACGGAAAAAACAAACAAAAATTCTTATATGCAATTATTCTGTTTTATGCTGTTTTAATGTTAATATAATAATGTTATATATATATATATATATATATATATATAATTTGTCGGAATTAAAAAGTAAAATCCATTTTTTTTTCTAGAAATTGTCTCCTTAATCTTTCGGATAAAAAGCATTAAACGTTATACATTATAGGTAAACATTTTATGTTTTATTTTTTAAAGTAGTGCCGGCCGCTTTCCACGGCATGCAGAAATAAACGACATCATCAAAAGAGGTTTGGATGCAGCTGGGTTCCCTTCCCAAATCGAACCCGTAGGCCTCGACCGCAGTGATGGAAAGCGGCCGAATGGCATTACTATTTTCCCTTTTAAAATGGGGAAGTCGTTGATTTGGGATGCGACCTGTGCGGATACATTTTCGGCCGGTAATTTAATCAGGTCCGCGGTTGAGCCAGGATCCGTCGCCCGGGACGCAGAGATGAAAAAAAATAGTTAAATCTTCTTCTCTTGCTGATAGATTTTTTTTTTACTCCTGTGGCAGTGGAGACTTCAGGGGTTATTGGCCCTCGTTCGATGTCGTTCCTTCGGAGGATTGGCGCTTTTGCGTCTTGATTACGGGACAAGCCTCGCGAAACGGAGTGGCTCTTGCAGCGTGTCTCACTGGCGATGGTTCGAGGTAATGCTTTCTCCATCATTGCGGCTGGCAGAGGTTAGAAAAAAATTGTTTATAGTTTCTGGAATTGTCATCAATCCTCAGCTGAACTTGCTTTGTTTCAATAAATTTGTTGAATTTTAGGAAAAAAAAAAAATTAACAGAAAAAGTAATGTCAACTTTTCGTACCTGAAATGTCAAAGAAGTATTTTTTTTCGCAATTAATGAATTACCTTACCTTACCTTACCTTAATGAATTACCTTACCTTACCTTACCTTAATGAATTACCTTACCTTACCTTACTTTAATGAATTACCTTACCTTACCTCGATAAACGTTATATTCCCTGCGTAAACCTGCATGAGTAGACATCTGCAGGTTTTATAAACAGTAAAATAAACATCTACCAGTGTTTTAAAGAAAATCTGCTTTCTTCGGGCGGGGGTACATTTTCTTTAGTAGAACATCCCGATTTCTCTACTGGTTGATATTGATTTAACATTCAAAATATATATCTACACAAACATGTGTACCCACTATATATAACGTTTATAATATATATATATATATATATATATATATATATATATATATATATATATATAAAAGCAGGATGAATTTTCCCTTAGAAACATTACAAAAGAAACACATAATCCCAGTCGAGGAGAACTACAAAATTTAAATTGTCGATGATAAAAAATTTAAATCAGCTAACATCGTGGCCAAAAAAACAGCAAATAGGCTGCAAGATCCAAACTACAGAGGACCAATAATATTTATGAATATACATGACCCTTAAAGCGCTGCGTTTCTGATCATACCAAATTCATGTATAATTATACTGGACATACCACTACGTACCTATCAAGAAGACTCACGTTACATCCTTCTGAGTATATCTCAACCAGGAAGCATTTAAATACACACGAAATCCTAACAAACTCCTTCCACAGCCTCATCTATATGTAAAAAGGCTAAAAATATAATGGCTGTATTAATAATAAAAAAGAAAAAAAACAATACTCAATACTTAATAGTATCAACTATGAACACAACTACAACGTGCTGTGTTTGGAAAATAAAAAAAATCCTATCACTATAGATTCAGTTATGTGCCATACGTGATACACACTTAGACGATCAAGTATCTTTCGATACATGAATGACGAGGCAGATTTTTTTTACATAAAAAACTTAATCGCAGTACCTTGTCAGTCGTCTGTAATAATGAAACATATATATATATATATATATATATATATCCTTAAAAACTAAGACGCTAAAACGGTGCAACCGAGGTTTCAACCATAATGGTTATCATCAGAGAGTACCTCGAGCATATTGGCTGTTGACAACCTATATATAGTCAGTTACTACTTAGGAGAAGAATATGAGGAAAGAAAACAAAATATGATAAGCTGTCTCTCTCATCCTGGTTCATAATTCTGCAACATAAACTTTCTCAAGTATCTACATTTTGCCATTATTTCTGATATTTCGGTAAGCAATTGATTTTTATAGTGTTACTAATTTTTTTATTATTTAATCATATATATATATATATATATATATATATATATATAAAAATGAACATATAAGTCAACACTTAGGGTGACAGTCTGTTTCAGGCTAGCATGAAACAGACTGTCGCCTCTAAGTGTTGACTTCTATGTTCACTTTTATATTTACACACGCTCTATCTCTGATATTGAGCACTTTATCCCATAAATATAGTACATCTTAAGACTATATTTCTTCATATATATATATATATATATATATATATATTAAACTACTAGTAATACTCAGTTTGAAAGAACCACGATAGTACAACTTGTAAGTATATCAAAACAAATTAGAACCAAGGAAAAAAATTGAAGAAAAGAAAGAACCTGAAACATCCGAACAGGGGAATAAATCGTCCAGTGCCTTAAGTTTTTAGTGCAAAGAAAAAACACCAAGCGAGTAAACAAGCTAAAAAGTAGATTGCTCAATGCACTAAGAAGAGCAGGGATAAAGAAAATAAATCCTAAAGAGCCAGGAGAAACCTTCCTAGGTTATACATAAACGGATCTAGACAGTGTAGGCATAGTACATCCAGGTTATTGGTATAGAGGCTGTTTTTTTTCTCTATCTTTTTCTGTCACGTGGTTTTATGCTAATTAGTTTTTAGTGCTTTTATCAATAAATACTATTTCATGTCATTTCCTCTTTAGCCAGCTTACCCTGAAGATCCGTTTAGGTGAAACCTAGGTAGGTTGTTCCGGGCTATTTAGGATTTATTTAATTTATATATACATATTATATATTATACTAATATATATAATATTATACATTATAGATATACTAAGATCTTCAAACAATAATAGCACTAATATTTCTGAAGCAGGCATTTATAAAATAAATTGCCAAAACTGCTCCTCCCAATATATTGGAGAAACAAGTAGAAGTTTGAAAAAACGCATTTATGAGAACAAAAGAGACCTCACAAAAAACAACTTAGCTAATGCAATAGTCATACATAGAAATAAATACAACCATAATTTTGATTTTAAAAATGCTACACTCATAAAAAAAGAAAATAACTCACTCAGAAGGAAAATTCTGGAGAGTGCCGCCATAGAAAATTATCCAAATATTAATTTATGCCCAGGCTTTTTCCCTATTTCACCTTTCTTAACAAAATTAATGCTCTTACAAACAAATATGCACAACAGATTCATAAAATCGAAAGAAAATGGTTGAATACATCAACACAGATATAATGACAATATTCTCCACACGTGACAATCTCTGACGTCATTTTTCATTTAAAAAATATGAAAATAGCGTTTCTCTGCATTCCAGTTGCTAGGTACATTCTGTTTTTGTTTTTATTAGTTACGTTGTTCATTTAATTTCATTTTCGTATTTTGCTTTGATAAAGTCCACATTGGACGAAACGCGTCAGCAATTACCAGTTTTCCTATTGTCATTTTTATTCATAAACATATATATATATATATATATGTGTGTGTGTGTGTGTGTGTGTGTATTATGGTCCGGTTCCTTGTACCACGGTGATAGTCCAAGGTAGAACCAATAAAGAAGAACTCAAACACGTATCTGGAATAACACAGATATATTACAAACAGGAATATATACAGAGAAGTAGAAAGTGTTAGTATGAACAATCAGGTTTAGTAGTAATTGTCTGAACGCGACTCTGTTTCGGACTGCCTCGCTCTGACTGACTGACAGACTCCTGACGGACTTCACTCCAGACTTCTGACTGAACTCTCTCCTTCCTCTTGAGGCGCAGTATTTATTACATATGGAATAGTCCATTATGTTATTATGGGTAAGGCCCCATAACTATATCCCAACTAAAAGCCAGGACTCGGCATCCCTCGACACATATCACACTGGGAAGTAAAATAGCAGCATCTCCATCTGGCTTCATCCCTCCTCTACTCTTCTCTGTCTCAGAGTGCCATATTTGTCTCATTTTTATTTCCGCTTCTGACAGACTATGCTCAAAACAAGCTCCTTTGAATGACGTCCAGGTTATATCCAGGCCATTCCATGATTTGCTCCGAGTTTGCTTCCAGGTCTGACCTTTATCAAACTATCTACACTAGGGAAGTGGCTTGCGAACCAAGCGGGTGACCCCAAGCATAATACGATAGACACAAGTAGATCAGCTTGTTATTGGAAATCATTCTAAACAAATTCAAGTAAGATTTCTTTAAGGTGACGTAAAAGTGTTGTTGGATTTCATGGACGGAAAACTCTCACTGAATATGCTAAACTCTGTAGGAAACTTTTGCATATAGGAAAAAGTGTGCAATATATTTATTTTAAAAAAGCGTTTAATATGAATCGTGTACTTCTTCTTCCACATACCGTGTCCTTTCAGGGTGTTGGCAATCAATGCACTCTGCTACTTCCTATCTTTTTTACTGTGAATATAATCTGGCGCTTTACAATCTCTCTTTCTTCCTTGTTCTGCTATTCATTTACACAAACTTACACAGGCGTTTCTTTGCAGTTCCTATTTTCTTTAAAACTTCCTCGTTGTTCACATATTCTGTCCATGTTATTCTTCGTCCGTAGAATCACATCTCTTTCGCTTTCCGTCTTTTCTTGATCTATGGAGTAGTGTGTGTTTGTGCATGCGAGCGCGTATGAGTGTGTATGTAAAAAAAAATATTACCAAAAATATGTTTTTGAAAAAAATATTACCAGCAATACATTTTTGAAGGAAAAAATTATTACCAGAAATAGATTTTTGACAAAACAAAATATTACCAACAATAAAAACTATGTCGGCATTAAATAACCCATTGGGTTGATATACCGTAAAACACAACAAAGCAAACCAAAACCAAAAATAGCACAATGATAAAATCGGTCAGGAATCATTTAAACTATACTGGGACTCATGCATGCAATTACAAGTCATCCATTATATTCTAAATTTTGAAATCCTATTTATTTTTGACGTATGGATTATCGAAGTTGTTTCTAAATTTTTGACTGTCTTTCAATCATTCCGCCTCACCTGCTAACTTTTTCCTCCGCTCCTATGAGATACGCCGCACTTTTGGAATCCACTGACCTACATTCATCCTATAGCAAAACTATATTAACAGGACACTGCAAAATAGTAAAAGGTGAGGATGTTGAAATAAAAAAAAATGAAACTGCCAATCTAGTAACGCAACAATTCAGCTGAAGAGTAATATAAAAGTATATATGACAGGGTGGTAATGATAATCCATGGCAACTGTGCAAACGCCTGGGGTTTGACCATGCTCTGTTTTAACCCAAAAACTGTTCTGCATAATAAAAAGAGACTCGCTATCCATTTTTGAAGACCCGTTGATAGTCACCAAAAATATAATTTGCCACATATTCAGGAGACCCTAGCGCCAAATTAAAAGAAAATGAAAAACTTGTTAATGTACATAACTTGTTCGAGAAGTGACACAATTGTAGAACGTCAAAGTAATATTTCGAATAATTTGGAAAAAACGAACAATAATTGAAACCATCCAAATGAGAATATTATTAAAATTAGCAAGAACACTTAGCGAAAAACTGAAGAGGCGTGCGGTCTCACGTGATCTCACGTCCTGAGTATGACGATAAACTACATCCGCGTCCTGGCTAACACGATTAACAACGTCCAACAGCAAGGCCACTAATCAGTGGGTTTTGAGTAGCGTGGAACTACCTCTTAATTGCTGGTGTTTCCAGGCCCACACTGTCACGGGGTGGTTGCACCTGTTAGGTTCCCAGCTATGGGTAAATAGTTAACCCCCAATCTGGGGTCAAAACACTATGAAAATGTAAAAATAGGTTTTAATATCAGAAATACTTTGTAAAAAAATTATTACCAGTTATACATAAAAAAAAGAAAAAGATATTACCGCAATACATTTTTGAAAAACAAAAGATATTACCAATTATACATTTTTGAAGGAAAAAATATAACCCGAAATAAAAATTTTGTCGGTATTAAATAACCCATTCAGGTGTTGGTATGCCATAAAACAAAACAAACTACACTGAAAAGAAAAGGACAAAAAGAAAAACGAAACTTCTTAGAAGTATCATTTTAGAATACATATTCTATTCATAATAATCTATTGTAAAAATCTTGTCGGTATTAAATAACCCATTGAGGTGTTGATATGCCATAAAACAAACCAAACGAAAATTGATCTCCAATGAATACTAACCGCCTGTAATGTTGTGAAAATGCAATGATTACAAGTAATCAAATGACGATAACGTTTGTAGCAGGAAAATAAAGTGTATAAAATGTTGAATAAGTTTTATAGCAACAGCATGAATCATGGCTAAAATAATGAAAAAAATATACACAAACAAAAAAATGCTTGGAATGTTTGTCAGTGATATCCTTCTGTGATCGTGAGCTCAACAACAGTCAGCCCGAAGACAGAAAAAAATGGAGTAAAATAAAAAAAATCCTTAATGTATAACGAAGAAGTGGGGGAGGAGAAGTAAGTGACTAGCTTCCGTAGAGTCAGAGTTTTAAGCTTGCCAGTAAATAAAAACAGTCTGGTTCTCACCCCACGCTCCCGATTCTTTTGCAACTCTATATTTCTAACGTCTCTGAAATTTTACATACTAATTTTTTTCTCAATAGCAGTAGAAATGGTCCGGTTCACACTCCTCTCCGGGTTTTTTTTAACTGGATTAGAGGTTTACCCCTGGTTTGTTGTTTAGCATTAGGTTTCCGGTTCCTTCTGATGTTTTTCATTATCTTTTACTCCTGGAAACCCCTTGTGGCTTAGTGGAATTGCCGCTTTATTTGAAGAGAATTGATTTTAAAAAAAGGTCTTCAAACATCCTTTCCTAAAAGGCATTAAAATTATGATATAATATCTAACTAACCTTTGAAGGAAGATGTTATTCTCTGTCGATGTGCATGAGATCAAATTCCGCTAACTTCCAGATCTCTTCTCAGTTATCAACAGCCAACGAATTTTCGCGAATCCACATCGTTTTATCTTATTAAGATTGGCCAAGCTACCGAAGCTATTTCGCCTGAACAATTCATAAATTAACAGCAATGCTAACGTTAATGATAACATTAACAGTTTCCTTATGAGGAATTATCTGGCGTTCTTGAAAGAGAAACCTGTCCTAATGTCGGCTGAAATTTATAAAATCTATTAAAAATATTATTCGGGAAAATAGTTCTCTCAAATCCAAAAATTGATGGCGGTTTTTTCTTTCTAAACTTTTAATGTCAGTTTTATGACTATATAATTATTTTGTCTCCGGGTTACATGTGCTATCTATTTTAGTTGTTGCTGCTATTGAAAATCTCTAGTGATGTGCTTTCTATAATTTTTTGTTTGTGATTCTGTATCGAAAATCCACGAAATTCGAAGATCTGCAGGTGAATAATCCGAAGCCAAAAAGGGTAGATAAGGTTCAAAAGATAGATAGATATTTTATTAAAGAGGAAAAATATAAAAGAAATTATAACAAATGGTCAGTCTATATTCCCTATTTCATATAATGCGTGAAATCATTTGTGCTAGAATGAAGCAAACGAACAGGAAAATAAATTCTTGTGACAGTTTGCATTATGAATTTGCAAGTTTTAATTGATCGAACTACTCCAAGATTTTCATTCCAATTTCATGCTTGATAACAAAATATATAAAGACCGCAGTTGATCGACTTTTTCCGGTGAATTCAAGCAAGAAATTAGTTTCTTGTGTTCTTGTCAAAAGATTAACCCTCTTAAAATGACCAGAAAGCACAGTAGAACACAAAGTTCCAAATACGACAAGAAATAATATTGATGATCACTGGAGGTTTTCATTTTTTTTTTTTTACTAAGATCTAAAGAAGCCGTTCTCAGAATCTTTATTCCATCACCTAATCTCATATAACGATGTCACTGATTACCCATAATTCAAAAGATACTTCGATTTACCTTTTACAATTCGTAATGAATTCAAGTTCCTGCACTAAATTCACTAATGTATTATAATGTACATTGTTTTTTAAGCGTTTCACCCAAAGCAAAGCAGGAAGCCACTAGCACGCAGGGGGTTACAGAGAGTTGCAGCGAGATCAAATAGGAGTGATAGAGGAAAGGATGAAGAGAAGGGTAGGGGATAGATCAAGGCATCTGGAGACGTCGGTTAACATTACATGTTATTGAATTCGAACACTAATTTATCAAAACGAAAATTAGTATTTGGAATAGTAAAGACTGTCCTCCCTTGGTACCGAGAATACCCCGACTGCATCCACGGCAGATGGGTAAAACAAAAAGCCGCAAAAGGGCTAACTACCAAATAAATACAGAATCAAATGTACAAGACCAATATTTACCAATTCCCGAATCAGTTAATTCTTATACACTTAAATAATGTCCATGTTCAGTCAATGGTATTCTCTTGCTTCAGGTCTGTTCTTCATCTTAGATTTTCTAGAGTAGATTTTCCTGACATATAGAAGTAACTCATATTATATAGAAATTTAGCATTCCTTTGTTTCTTACGAAATTTTTCTGTTTCTTAATACTTTACTTAATTTTTGGAAGGCATCTTTCGCTATTCAATGCTACTTCAGATTTTGGTGTCACTGTTTCTGTCCTCTGTTAAAACATTTCTCAGATATTTAAATTTTTAATTTTCATACTTGTTTGATTTTGGTATCTGCAATATTGAAGATATAACGTGTCATAAAAAATAAATATTGGCAATAGATATATTAAAATAAAATAATCTAAACATTAAACGCTCAGTAAAAAAATCTGTGCAAATCATTGGAAGTGATGGCGTCTAGCTGAATGACAGCTGCTCGGAAAAGTTTGTTTTACTGATATCTATAAATTGGAAAATTCTCCTCTAAAGCATGTGGTTGAACAAATAGTTGATATCGGAGAAGACATTGGTTTTTATCCGGAAATTGTTCACGAATTTTTGGACTCAAATGCAAAAAATTTCATTGCCAATGATTTTCTAAAATCGAATATCAAGGGACATGTGAAGAAAAATGAACAAAGGCATCGTGAACGAGACGAGAATGTTTAAAACGAGATAACGTTTAGAGATATTGTAAAAAAAAACAGTTTCGTAATCGAGAATCAATTAAATAGCAAGTAATAGTTATGGATTAGCATATCGTTCGATGTGTAATTGTTTGCCACTGTCTAGAGAATTATGGTACGTGTTATCACAGAATCTACACCGAAAAGAAAAACAATAGTTAAAACAATTCAAATGTTTTTTCGATATTTTTTTTTCTCTGAAATTAAACATTGTTGAAACGGTCTATATTTCTGACATGAGGTATCTTAATTATTTATACGATTTACATTGTTCGGACTGTTGTCCTCATCTTTGTTGTCATATTAACGACATTTTGTCAATCGTACCATCGAGCATTCTTCAGGCGACTGGAATTCGAACCATGGCCGAATGTTGGAGATATAACAACAAAGATGAAGACAACAGTCCAAACAATATAAATAGTATAAATAATTGCTACTAAGACGTTTAAAAATGCACTGTATATGTTTGTGTGTGTGTGTGTGCGTATGTGCGCGCGCGCGCGTTCGTGTGTGTATGGGCAACATTTCCACTCTAATACAGATTTCGTTTAAAAGGACTGACAAGAAATTTTAAGTATTTTTTTAATGTAGTTTTCTAGCATGCAAACAAAGGTTTTGTTTTCTGAACTTAATAAGGGGATGAATTATTTAATTAATTGTTTGTTGAGGGTGCTTTTGACTAAACTAATAGCCATTTTGGAGGATTTTATTGAGGCATTATATAGATATTGTGAAAGTGCCATTGAAAACAGTCTAAAGGTAGCCATATACTTAATTCCAAAATACGGCTAAGACATTGTGGCTGTGTTCAAAGTTGATGCTGTTAACAAAAGAGTTTTTATCTATCTACCTCAATATATTTCGTTCTTTCAATGTATCTCTGCCTTTTTCTATCTCTCTCGAATTCTATTTCTTTCTATCTTAGTCTTATCATATTTATGCATGTACGCGTCTATCTATCTACCTCTCTATATATCTTCGTCTATTTTTTACTATCTGTTGAGATGTTGTGAGTTTCCCGCGTGTCGGTGTATGAATTAAGACAAACACAGTTGTAGAGGAAAATACTGGTATATTCATAAAAGCAATTAACAATAGAGTGATTAGTAGAACGAAGGTTGGTTAGTACGAAACAATATCCAAAGTCTATAGTCCAACGGTATGTACCGGGTAAGCTTATCTGGACTGCTGACGCTGACTCTCTCTCTGACGCTCTCTCACTCTCTCTCCAGAGCTGACTTATATAAGAGAGACCAGTCCATTACTAGTTAGAAGGTGGGTGCGCCCCAACACTATCCATCTGTTTCCTTTCTTTCTTTCTTTTTTTTTTCTTTCTTTCTTTCTTTCTTTCTTTCTTTCTTTCTTTCTTTCTTTCTTTCTTTCTTTCTTTCTTTCCTTCTCTCTCTGTCTTTTTCTATCTCCCTCGAATTCTATTTCTTTCTGTCACCTTAATTTAATGATATTTATGAACGTATGCGTCTATCTATCTACCTATCTATATATCTTCATCTATTTTTACCATCGATCCCTTTGTTTCTTTCTTTCTTTCTTTCTCTGACTTTTTCTATCTCTCTTGAATTCTATTTCTTTCTACCTTAGTCTAATCACATTTATGCATGTATGCGTCTATCTATCTACCTATCTATATATCTTCGTCTATTTTTTACTATCCCTCTGTTTTTCTTCCTTCCTTTCTTCCTTCCTTCCTTCCTTCCTTTCTTTCTTTCTTTCTTTCTTTCTCTCTCTCTCTGTCTTTTTCTATCTCCCTCGAATTCTATTTCTTTCTATCACCTTAATTTAATGATATTTATGAACGTATGCGTCTATCTATCTACCTATCTATTTATTTTTACTATCTCTCTATTTTTTCTATCTCTCTACTTACCTATCTAAATCTATTCATATCAATCTCACTATCCAAATCAGCCAATTTGTATCTATCTAACTTGATGATATTTATGTATGTATGTAGATAGGTATATATATATATGTATGTATCTATATCTTCATATGTATCTAAATTGACCAATTTCTTACTGTCTATCTCAGAGGATCTACCATGTAATGCAGTTTTTATATTTAGAAGTTTGTCTATATTCATGCAAGGAAGTTGACTACATTTCCTTCACTGTCGATTCTACATTCACTTTAAATCAGTCTCTCCATTGGGATCAATAATTAGATTATTTAAGTAAATCTTCGATCTTCGATTATCCGATTTTCTCAAGAGTCAGCTATCTAAATCGCTATTTAAACTTGAAAGCTAGTAAGCATGCTCAAATACACGCACACACACACACACACACATATATATATATATATATATATACAGAGAGAGAGAGAGAGAGAGAGAGATTGCTTAGGTTAGAATATGATTGGATTCTAGTGTTTTTTTTTTTTGTTGTTGTTTTGTTCGTTTTTTTTGTGTTTTTTTTTTGGGGGGGGGGTGCCTCATACCCGTATTTCATACTTTTAGTCCTCTAAGATATATCCAGAAAATAAACGTGATCTGGGTCGAAACCGGCCGTTTTAGTTTTTAGTTAAAATGCCATCAAAAACTTACTTATTCCTTGCTGTTATAAAATTCTGTACCATAAAGAATCTGTTCAAATCTATCTATGTCTCTGTATATATATATATATATATATATATATATATATATATATATATATATATATATAGTCATCCTATAGACAGACTGTTTCGCTGTATCACAGCTCATCAGTGAGGTAGACGTCCGGTTGCCTCTAGCTAGGATCGAAACCCGAATGAATTGACGTCAGTCGGGGATTCTATCACTAAGCCGAAGGTGAATTTAAGCGTATTTATTTTTAGATAAACACAAAATGACTGAGAGAATTCGATTCGATTTATCGAAGAGTCTTGCATTATCAGCGGTAATAGTCACTGTTTACAAACCGACACTTCCTCCCCAGGAGCATATATATTATCATACACAGACAGACTGTTTCGCTGTATCACAGCTCATCAGTGTGTCTAGACGTCCTGTTGCCTTTAGCTAGGATCGAAACCCACCTGAATTGGCGTCAGTCGGGGATTCTACCACTAAACCGGTTTATATATAATATCAATTTAAAAATTATAACATAAGTATATATACTTATGTCATAATTTTTAAATAAATATTATTCGCTCTATTCTGTATTGAGCACTTTTTAAAAATAGAGTTTTGGGTTACTGAAAGTTTATGATACACACCTTGTATTCATATATATATATATATATATATATATATATATATATATATACAAATTATAACGACCAACAGTAAAATATTCAATAAAAATGTTCACAAGTAACACTATAAATAATACAAAAATGCATCCGGATCAACAATTATTTCCACACCATAGACGCTAGAATAATTCGAATAACAAACCCTAGCCTCCACCAAAAATAAACGATAGAAGAATGCAATAGATTAACCACAATGCATCACTAACCTGTTTATATAAATAGTCGAGCAAAAACACAATGCATATGGCCTGACTGACGCATATGTCACCGCTGAGCGTTGATTTTAATGTCCACTTATATATATAAGGATGATTCAATTATCAGCATGTTTATCAGACGTCTTACATTACACCTATCTGATCACAGTTCCATCAGAACACATTTAAACACACACTCAGATTTACCCGACACTATTAGGAACATACTAGTAGAAAACACAAATATATTAACTGCATCCACTTGCAAAAAAACTAAAAATAATGGAAGCTCTAATAATAAAAAAATTAAAAAAGCCAACTCTTAACAATATTAACTATGAACAAAGCCACAATGTGCTAACCGTATTCAGAAACTAAAACATCACTACCACACACTGAACATCACAGAACACACACACTCTACTAAGCTGATAATTGAATCATCCTTGATAATGGCTAAAGATATAGCCGAAAAAGCGCTCGGAAATACAAGAACATTCGGACAGTTCTTACACACTCTTTGTCCAGAAAAGAAAGCTCTTGTCAGAACACAAGAAAAATTAAATAAAAAAGCTCAACCATAGTACCTTGTCTGTCGTTTTTAATGAAACATGCATATATATATATATATATATATATATATATATATATATATATATATATTATAAATTTAATTGATTTAAAATATGTTTTTTTCCGCTACACAGTTCTAACCATGTTTCAAAGATGGAAGCTAAAAGCCCCGAATTTAATTTTGCAATTAAATTAAAGACATTAGTTCCATTTCATCCTCAAGCGAATTTTGGAGTAACTTTTAAAATTACTGGGTTTTAAAGACACAGCTAAAACAAAATTCATGTTTCCAAGGTTACAGATAAATCTATTTTGCTAGACAAGGGGTGTCTGGGTGTTCAATATGTCTATATTTTAATGTATCAGTAGATATATATTAATGTATCAGTAAAATATAGACATATTGAACATATTGAACACCACTTGAAACAAAAAAAATTATGTTTGTGTGACTGGTAGGGTTAATTCCAAGAAGAATATAAATCCAGAGAGAGCCGAATGTAAAGAAGAAAAGAAAACCTTAAAAATCTATTTCGGCTATAATTTAATTCATATATATATCCCTATATATACATAATATATATATATATATATATATATATATATATATATATATATATGCGTCCAAAGCGTAAATCATTTTCCAATATTTTTGTTGATCTAAAGCGTGAAATGCACTAAATTTTGACAAGTAGAAAGTGAACTTACGAAAGATATGGTGCATATGTGGCAATTCTTGCATGGCCCACTCTGTTTAGAATGTTGACTTGTCATTTGTCAAAATTTAGTCCAATTCGCGCCATAAGGCAATTTCTTTAAAGTTACACACACACACACACACACACACACACACACACACACACACACACACACACACATATATACACATTACACATATATACACATTGCAGAGTGGATAAATGAAACAGCCAAATATAAGCAGACGTATATATTAATTAGTACATATATGTGTACCTACGTTTTTTTTTGTGCGACTATAGTTTCGCTGGGTGGTGCTCCCAGTTTGTTAGGGACAGGATCTCTCTCTCTCTCTCTCTCTCTCTCTCTCTCTCTGTATATATATATATATATATATATATATATATATATATATATATATATATATATATAAAAAAGAAAAATGTTTTAGTTCCAACGACAGAAAAGTGTGTATAATAAAAGAAGAGAGAAACCGCAAGAAGTTTTTTTAAAAAATGTGGATTTTTCAAAATAAAATATACTTTATTTTCCGTAATTTGGCTACACGTATTTCCAGTCTCGCAACCTTCATCGGGTAAAGAGTGGATATTAAATGGAATTATTTTTTCTTATGTTTTTCGATGCTAAATATTCTCGATATTAGATAATATCTTTTTGAACTGGCTTTATATATATATATATATATAAATATATACACACACACACACATATATATATATATATAATATATATATATATATATATATATATATATATAAATATATATACATATATACATATATATATGTGTGTATATATCAAAATGCTAGTTATCTATTATATATATATATATATATATATATATATATATATATATATATATATATATAAAATGCTAGTTATCTATTGATAACGTTCTTCACAAAAATTCTGCTGGCCTTAAAATACGTTAAACTCTAGTATTTTTTATGTATTTAATTAAGTGTGTGTGCGCGCACTTATTCGAGTGTACGTACGTAGTAGTAACATTCATATGAAACCTCTCTACATTCAAAGTTATGGCGTTGTTAGACTTTTTCGTCGGCGGACATTAAAAAAAAACTTGACCTTTAGATCTTATTGAAAGAGGTCTTCGAAAAAAGCTGCAAAAATCAAGGAAGCGGAATCGGTCGCCTTTACTTCTTTCTCTTAATCAATAAGTGCTGAAGTAATCGGTCTGTGAGTTATTCAAAGAAAGAAGCCCGCATCTAGTTTGCCGTGAGATAGATCTATCCTCTGCCTGGCTAGGCTAATTCCGCTTAGTACAAGACACGTACACGTTCTCCTTGTATGGAAATGCCAGTTTTCTTCTGGTCGGCAGACTTTGCAAGGGTCTGTCAGCGAGTTTTCAACCTGACGTGTGTAAATGTCAGTTTCGGTGGACATAAATGTTACGACACTGTTCTGAATGTCAACGTGACGCCATCAAGTGTCTAAATTCGCTGAAAATAAATCTTCGAGGCACTCTTCCATTGTTGAGGATGGTGTTATCTATCATGTCGAAAGTTGGATAAAATATCAATGACTACTGGGCGAAAATGATACCAATTCTCGCTGAACTGAGGATTCATGATTAATGGATCGAAATCCCGCAGAATGATAGAATAAAGAACAAATCCCGCAGAATGATAGGATAAAGAACAAAATGGAAACGTTTATATATCTAACTAGTTTCGCTTTTATTAAAGCTTCATCAGAAAATGGACTACGGAGAAAAAGAAGAAAGACATTCTGGTATTTTGCTTTTGTGTTGTTTGATTTTCATTGGTTAATCAAATTTCAGTTGCATTCTATTTGCTAAACAAGCGTAGTATAATTTATGGCCTTCCGAATTCAAAGAGAGACGACACGTTCCTTGGAAGTTCCAAGTTGGCAAATTCTAAGCCTAACTGAAAAACCGTAAATATTATTTTATGTATGTAAGTATATAACAATTCTCTACCATTTCAAGTTCAATTTGGGACTAAGCAAAATCATTTTGGGACTAAGCAAATTCATAATTTGCTTAGTCCCAAGTTCAGAATGGAATAGTCAAATTCAAAATGGGACATAGCAAATTCAAAATGGGATAGTCAAATTCAAAATGGGATGTAGGAAATTCAAAATGTAATCGTCAAATTTAAATTGGGATATAGCAAATTCAAAATGGAATAGTCAAAATTCAAAATGGGACTAAGCTGATTCAAAATGAAATAGTCAAATTCTAAATGGAATAAGCAAATTTGATTTGGGACTTAACAAGTTCAAAATGGATTAGGCAAATTCAATTTGGGACTGAGCAATTATTTTGCTAAAAAGACTTTAAAATTAAATATTTTCATGATAAAATAATAATGTTCAACTAAACTTTACTGTTGCAATGTTTTATCATCTATGAGCAATCATGAAATCAAGAAAATTCTTGAAAGGTGTATGTTTTTTGGAAGTAACTTTTAGCGCTTAAAATCTCTCATCTGTTTTGAGATATGCATTCAGTATTTCCTTGCTGCTTTTTCTTAGGTCTTTCGAGATTTGCCCTGTTGTCCCTCAAATCATTTCATTTTGAATAACTCTCTCTTATTCTCTCTTTTTTAACACTATCTACAGTCTATCTATCTCTTTCTGTCTTCTCTTCTCCCTGATTGTCTTACCACCGAAAGTGCCAGAAACTCTTACTTTGACACAAATTTATCCGTTCAAGAATAGCCTCTTGTAAGGAATTGGTAGTAAAATCCACGCGACGTTGCGCTTCGATTTTTAATTCTCTGATTTACTGCCCAGTTGATTTTTTTTTTAATCCATGATATTTGTTTATTGAAACGCGCAGATAATTTCGAAACATTTTTCCATAATGAACCTGCTTAGTCCCAATTCAAACTTGCTTATTTCATTATGAATTTGCCACGTCCCATTCTGAACTTGGCTATTTCATTATGAAGTTGCTTAGTCCCATTCTGAACTTAACTTCCATTGTGAATTGCTTAGTTTAATTCTGAACTTGGCTATTTCATTGTGAAGTTGCTTAGAATCCCATTCTGAACTTGGCTATTTCATTATGAAGTTGCTTAGTCCCATTCTGAACTTGGCTATTTCATTATGAAGTTGCTTAGTCCCATTCTGAACTTGGCTATTTCATTATGAAGTTGCTTAGTCCCATTCTGAACTTGGCTATTTCATTATGAAGTTGCTTAGTTCCATTCTGAACTTGGCTATTTCATTATGAAGTTGCTTAGTTCCATTCTGAACTTGGCTATTTCATTATGAAGTTGCTTAGTCCTAAAACGAATTTGATTAGTCCCAAATTGAACTTGAAATGGTATAGTATGTCTATATTAGATTCAGATGATAATGATTATTCGTAAGTGCTTGTGCGTTTGTGTGTGTGTGTGTGTGTGTGTGTGTGTGTGTGTGTGTGTGTGTGTGGATTCGACGTAACGAATTATGTTCTCTTTTAATTTCGGTGACATTTGCAAATTCAAAAGTGTGACCAGTTTTGTCCCTGTGTATTACGAGCAAGTTTAAATGGCTGTCTAAACCTAAATACTATTTACGTTCGTAGATACAGTTTTCTTTTTTTAGATTTCGGGATGTCTCTGCGATATAAGTGCTTTTACATTGTAAGAGATTTATATGGTAAGTACCGGTATCTAAATTGGTGTTGGATTGATTTTTCTTCCTAATTATATCTCCGATTGTTTTGGACATCGTGGTAAATATCCTAGTAAAGGGTGTTCCAATAACTTGGACCGATTTTAAATGTCAATTAAGTTTAAGAGTCTAATGGTTTTTTTTCTTTTTCTTTCAGATTTCACACATATTTACTATGACTTAAATAAACATGATCCGTCTTAATGAAACACCCTTATATATAATCCGTTTTAATGAAACACCCTTTATTAGTGATAACTAATTTATTTACAAGTTTTGTAGAAAGAATGTTAAACTTGAAGATAGATGTTATTTAAAAAGAAATACTTGAAAAAAAATTAATTTCCTTGTAAAATACTTTATTTATTCGTTTATTTTTTTTCTTTAATTTTCGTTTCAGCTTCAAGTCCTCTGCTGGTTTCCCTAATTGTAATTTCGCTGGCCGGTTTTGCTTCCTTTGCGTGCTTAATGTATATGATGATCAGGTGAGAAACCGCTTCTCCGAAAAAATAACAATATATTTTGAATCATAAAAATGTCTTGATGTTACGCCATTTCATAATATCATACATCTAGTCTTATGACATTACGTTTGAATATTATGTAAAAAATATTGTACAAATAATGCTATTCGATAAATTATTAATACTAGCACCCTAATCTTATTGCTTTTATCCCAGGTCTTTGGCCGATACGGCATACGGCCTTCCTGAAATCTATGAAGTAGATGGTAATCCTTAAATGTCACCCTGTAATTTTCGTTGCCTAAATAGGAACAACTCAGTTTACGCTTCATAGATTCTAACCTTAAACGCAGAATCACGAGCCAAAAATAAACGTTGCAATATTTGATAGAATATTTCATGTTAAGATACGTTCTCTTGAATTATTATGTTTAAAAATGAGTCATGATAAAATGTCGTATGCGAGTAATGTAATCGATATCTGTGAAAATGTGTAATCGGAAAACTGAGTCCAAATATTCAATCTCGGCTGTTGTGTTAGCTTTCACACTATTACACTATGGAAAGGTAAGAATCCGGCTTTTCGTGCCGATTCCCCGGCTTAGACTAGCCTTGAGTGGCAACTAGTCTAAGAGAATGAAAACCCTGACTGAGAAAAAAGAATCATTGGAGAGTCATGTTCAACTACGTTATGAAGGAGAATGGTATTTATTATTATTATTATTATTATTATTATTATTTGAAACACGTTGCGCAAGAAAAGGACTATTAACTTTTTGGATATTTATCAACAAGAGAAAAAAACCAATATGCGAGTTACGAAATGAGGATACAAATATAAAGTTCATATAACGCTCATAGTTGCTGGTTAGTAAGGCTGTAAGGAAAACACTGGAAAAAATGGTTGAGTGGAAAAGGATTTAATCACACGAGAATATGGATTGGGAATACAGTAGTTCAGTGCGACAAGCGTACGAGTGAAACCGCTACGAAGCATTCTAAATATTCATATGTGATAGAAGCATTCTAAATATTCATATGTGATAGGAGCATTCTAAATATTCATCGGTGATAGGAGCATTCTAAATATTCATATGTGATAGGAGCATTCTAAATATTCATAGGTGATAGAAGCATTCTAAACATTCATATGTGATAGGAGCATTCTAAAAATTCATATGTGATAGGAGCATTCTAAATATTCATAGGTGATAGAAGCATTCTAAATATTCATATGTGATAGGAGCATTCTAAAAATTCATATGTGATAGAAGCATTCTAAATATTCATATGTGATAGGAGCATTCTAAAAATTCATATGTGATAGAAGCATTCTAAAAATTCATATGTGATAGGAGCATTCTAAATATTCATATGTGATAGGAGCATTCTAAAAATTCATATGTGATAGGAGCATTCTAAATATTCATATGTGATAGGACCATTCTAAAAATTCATATGTGATAGGAGCATTCTAAATATTCATCGGTGATAGGAGCATTCTAAAAATTCATAGGTGATAGGAGCATTCTAAAAGCTAAGCTACTATGATAACTTCCTTCGCTAAGCAACGCGCTGAGAAACGGAAAAAAATTCGCTAGAAACAAAGAAAAGTGTGCTGAATTGTTATGTGATGATTATATGACATTGAACGCTAGACAATCTCCCCACCGATTAGTAAAAAAAAACCAACTCGAGACGGCCGAAATGTGGTTCTACAGAAAGATATTGAAACTTCCATGGACGTAGCAAGTAAGCAACAAGGAAGTCTTAAAGAAAATGGCAACAGAAAGAAGAATTCTACTCAAAATAAGGGAAACAAATTTCTGAGACAGATAATGAGGAAGAGAAGCTTGATAAACTTGATCATCACGAGGCATATTGAGGGCAAAGGTGATAAAGGAAAGGCAGCGTGACATCTCCCTGACAACCTTGTGTGAATGAGTGGTGGAACGATGGTGGGTCGAATCTCTAGGTAAAGGGAAAAAAAACTGCTCAGAGCCACACGAGATAGGAAGTTGTAGAGAGCCGTGACTGCCTATACTCCAAAGGGAAATGGTACATAGAAAAAGATTATCTGTCAAATGACAACAGCGCGTTGATTTCCCTGTTGCTTTCTCAACGATTTACAATTCAGACATCTTCTCTGGGATTGAGTAACATGCAAAGCTACAGAGCCCAGTCTACCTTGCTATTTGGTCATAGCTGGGGTAAGTGGACAAGAAGTGGATTTATGTGAACTTCAGGCCTTATGCTTAAATGCTCACAAGGCTTCATTGCTTCCATATGTCTATACAATTTTATTTTCAAATAAAAATTCTGTTACTAATTACTTCTTTATACGTAACTCTGGCGTTCCGATCAGAGTCTGAACGATAAGGATGTAGTGATACTAGCTTATTATTTTAGGTAGTGAAAGTTTACAAGTCGATTTACCCCGTTGAGTTGTTAAAGCTATATCAGCGGAGAAATCACCTGATAGGCTCTGACCATTCGGATTTTCGGACGTGTGTTTTAATCTGCATTGAGCTTTACTAACAATCTGAGAATGTTCCTAGGCAGATTGCTAGTTGATATGTCCCGGAAAAGGGATATATTTGAACGAATTAACTAAGTGGTTTTGGCTACTATAACCAAGTAGAATACGGTAGTAGTAATCGATTAGTACGCGTCCTAGTCACAGATAAGAAGTGTAGATCAATGGCGTAGTCCAATGGGCGTCGTTATAGACTTAGCACTCAGACTAAAGCTCTTGACTCTCGTACACGTCCGTCGGTATTTATGACGGACACCAGCCAATCATATTCCAGTGACGGGGAACACAGGTGTATGCATATTCCATTATATCATATATATATATATATATATATATATATATATATATATGATATGATGATATGTGCCGGGAAGGGATATATTTGAACGAAGTAGCTTAGTGATTTTGGCTACTATAACCAAGTAGAACACGGTAGCAGTAATCAACTGGTACGCGTCGTAGTCGCGTCGTTATAGACTTAGCCCTCAGACTAAGGCTCTTCTCTGACTCTCCTACGCGTCCGTCGGTATTTATGACGGACACCAGCCAATCATATTCCAATGAGGGAGAACACTGGTGTACGCATATTGCATTATATCACTAATAAAAAAAGGCAAAAAAAACAGGACATGAAGCACTTTAAAAAGGACATTATACACTATAGAATGGTGGTTCAAATGTATTTACATCGTTTTTTTAACGACGCAACGCGTTAGGAGACTTTACTAATCAATCAACACTCGTATTGGATTTCAAGAGTTGGTTGCGAAGGTAGGTCCGTTCCTAAAAAACGATTGCCTGCAACTGGCATCAGTGAGAATCCATTAAGGTGGTAATTCTACGATAAAAAACACAGACATTTTTCTTTCTTCGCTCATAGTTTTCCTGCTTTATAACAACAGGCGTTAAATTGCAATAAACAGACTTGATGCTCACGCAATAAATGTAACAAAGAATTCGTATAGCGGCACGTCGTTTTCTACCATAGTAGTAGTAGAAAAGCACAACACTTCTGTCGTTGATTGCCATTGCTTTAACAGGCACAGAAAGACAATTACAAGAACTCCAACAGAAGGTAGCAAAGGAAAGCAAGAAGAAAAGACTAAACCCCAATTGCAAGAAGACAGAGGGCAGAGTGTATAGTAGTCAGTAAAATAAAAAATGAATTACACATTGGAAATATCAAAATGAAACGAATACATTAATTTAAGTACCTTGGATGTGTTTTATTAGAGGACAGAAATGGCGCCACTGAAGATTCATTTGGGATAACGAATTATGCCTCCGAAAGCTAAGCAAAGCATTAAGATAAAAGAAAATTTCATTAAAAACAAAGTAAAGGTTACTGAACTTTTATGTAATAACCGTCTACCAAAATGGAATGAATGCTGAACAATGTCCTTAATGATGAAGAGAAGCTTTGAAGCCAAGGAAATGAAGAAAAGAGTGTTGAACTGTTAAGTAATATCGGACCTCACAAGTGGCAGTCAATGTTGGACAACATGCTTAACGACTGAGAGAAGATGTGAGGCAACAGAAACGAATAAAATAAGTGCTCAACTAATGCAATATCGTCCCTGCTATATTGCAGTAAATGCTAAACAATCTCTTAAACGACGAAGAGAAGACTTGAGGCAACAGAAACGTAGAAAAGGGTGCTGAAATATTATACAATATCGACCCTCCTATATGCCAGTGAATGCTGCACAATATCTTTAATCATGGGGAGGAGACATGAGGTAACAGAAACGAAGGATAGAGTGTTATGCAATATCGATCCTCTTATATGGCAATGGATGATGGCCTATATTTTTAATGATGAAGAGATGACTGAGGTCACAGAAACTAAGGAAAGAGTGTTAAAGTGTTATGTAATATCAGTCCTCCTATATAGCAGTGAATGCTGGAGAATCTTTTTAACGATGAAGAGAAAACTTGTAGCAACAGAAAGAAAGATATGATTGCTGAACTGTTATGTAATATCCGTCCTTCTATATGGCAGTGAATGCTGGTCAATCTCATCACACATAAATAGGAAACATGAAAGAACGGAAATTTGGGTTTTTGCAGAAGGATGCTGAGAATACGATAGACTAAACATGTGAGCATCAACAAATCTTTGCAGAAAACGGAAACAAAAAGAGCAATTATAGGTAGCAGCAGAAAAAAAAAAACATTTGAAATCTTCAGGATAAATAATGATGTAGGTGTGTTTGGAAATGTTAAAATTCAGAGGACATTGATGTTAAGAATGACAAAAGAAAGCAGTGTTTAATCTACCTAATGAGCTTGCGCAAATGGATGGCAGAACAAAGATTAGGAGAGACAGGAAAAGGACAAATGTTACTGTGAACTACAAAGGACAGGAAATTATGGTGAACCATGACCACCCACGTCCTGAAGGGCCACAGTTCATTGATGACGAAGAAGAATGAAACGATAAAGATTATTTATACAAGCGGCGATGTTTCTTGCTTCGTTATTTCAAACCGCCTGGTTAGTTCCGATTGCAAGAAAGGACAAAGCAGAAGGATTTCAATATAAAATCTTCCACATGCGCAGGTGGTTTAACAGATTGCAGCTCGGAGCGAGAAAGCGGAGAGCGGAATTCGAATTCCACTCGCGTTTGTTATATTCACTTATGCGCAAGCGTATTAATGACGAAGCTATTAATTCATCTCTTCCCCCGGTATGGATTAAATAGTAGGACATTGTTATTCTCAAAAAAATTGTTTACGAAGTATTATCTCACAAAAAAAAGCATTACTCTTACAATTCCAAATATGTTTCGGCTTTAAATAACCCATAAAATATAAGCAATCAATCCCTAAATGTGTTACCAGTCGCGCATATATATATATATATATATATATAAAAAAGCACGAAGTAGAATATATATATATATATATATATATATATATATATACCTAAAGAGCACGAAATAGAATATATATATATATATATATATATATATATATATAGCACAAAATAGAATATATAATATAATATATATATATATATATATATATATATATATATATATATATATATATTTATATATATATATATATATGCATTTCCTTGCCGAATCCGGGCTTACGACCATATCACGTTGGAACACCGGTTTTCATGCGATCCCTAAAGTTAAGCAGCGTCGAGCCTGGTCAGTACCTAGTTGGGCGACCGGTTTGGAATGCCAGGTTCTGTAAGGTTAGATGTGCTTTTGGTGTAATGGTTAATGCCCCCAATTTGGATATTAGAAAGCCGAGCTCCGATTCCAGTTGGGTTCGTTATATTAACTTACGCGCAAAACCCATGACATACCTTTTTATCCCCCTCCCAGCTATGGGTTAATTAGTAGAACTTGTATGAATAAAAATCATTATTATCTCCAAAAACTTTCTCACAATCTAAAAATAATAATAAATTAATAACCCGAAAAAGATTGATAAGCTATAAAAACAAAAAAACAATCCCGGTAAAATCCATGTCAGGACGGGTACTTAGTTGGTTATATGATTCACTTCGTGTCGTGTATTTTTTTTTTTCATCATGTAATGGCAGCCTAGGATTATGTCAGTAATGAATCACATTGGCCAAGCTGCATTGTTGAATATATTTTAAATGTTTTTTGTTTTGTTTTTAATAAATGAATGGATTTATAATTGTCTCACTTTATTTTTTCTGTCTCTCTTTTCACAGACGTTATTTCTTAAAGAAAGAAGTAGAAAGAGGCCCAAACAAAATTCTCCTTAACAACGATGATCTAACTTTTGTGCACCGAAAGAAGAATTCAAAGGTAACATTGCTTTAGTATGGCTACCTAAAGGCAGATTGTTCTGTGGCTATCAATGTCTATCATATCACCATCATTAACCCTAGAACACCAACCATTGGTATATATTACCCAGCGCAAATTTTCCTATTTTTAATTACATTTTTCAATACCTGATTTTCTCACCTAAATAATATATTTTTCAGTTCCTATTAATGTTAACTCGAAGTACAAAGTTTGAACTGCCTGCATGTAAAATATTTCAAATAAAGATTTATATTTAATATATATATATATTTTTTTTTATATGATATACTCATGGTTAGTAGTGGTGTAACTTTAATTGAGGGTTAGTGTTCTAGGGTTAACTGTCTTTTTATTGAGCATTTATTCTCCCTGTCACCATCTTCATCATCTACATCAGCGTTTCACAAACTTTTCATCCGTGTGGATGACTTGAAATAATTTACATGTCTCAGGGAATCTCCTGCATAAAAAATGATTATGAAACCATTATTAATATCTATCTATTCTGTAATCAGTTTTTATCAATTCATTTTTCCCCATTTCCATCATTGACTATTTCATATTTTATATTTATTATATTTTACCTGAAATTCTCCCGATGAAGAAACTTTGCTAAGCCCGAAAAGAAACAGTTGTTTTTTCCTCCTTTTATTTTGTACCTTTCATTATATTTTGTAATGTTGAACTTAATACTTTTCAATCAGTCATCAAGTTTTGTACCACTAAAATCTGTTTAATACACACACACACACACACATATATATATATATATATATATATATATATATATATATATATATATATGTATATATATATGTATGTATAATAAATTAACAGATTTAAAATATGTTTTTTTTTTTTGCTACACACTACTAAAAAAATGCTACTTCAAAAATGGAAGCTAAAAGCTTCGAATTTAATTTTGTAATTAAATTAAAGACATTAGTTCCATTTCATCCTCAAGCGAATTTTGGAGTAACTTATTTTTAAATTTATTGGGTTTCAAAGTCACGGCAAAAATCATAATTTACAGTTTCCAATGATACAGAGAAATCCATTCATCTAGACAAGGGGTGGTTGCGTGTTCATTTTATTAACATTTGTTGTATCAGTTATTTGTTACGTTTGAAGAAGGGGTTACGTTTAGGTACAAAAACACACACACACACACATATATATATATATATATATATATATATATATATATATATATATATATATATATATATATATTTGTATTTAGGCAGCAATTCTTCTTTCATGCACATTTTGACGGACAAGGTGCGTTTATTTAGGTTTTGATACAATTTCTCGTGTGATCTATAATATTTTTTTTCTTTTAGGATGATAAAAACTGTTCGAATGTTCTTTTTATCCGAGCACTTTGAACATGGACACAATATCTTGACCGTGTTTTGAAAATTGAAAACATTTTATAAAACATACATACGACAAACTATTTCTTATTTAACAGTTAAAATATTTAATCCTTGAAAATGGCTAAATGTATAGCTGAAAGTGCTCGGATAAAAGAATATTCGTAGTATATATATATATATATATATATATATATATATATATATATATATATATATATATATTATATATATATATATATATATATCGTAGTATATATATATATAAATTATCGTAGTATATATATATATATATATATATATATATATATATACTATATATATATATATATATATATATATACTATTATATATATATATATATATCGTATATATATATATATATTATATATATATATATATATATATAACGTAGTATATATATATATATATTTATCGTAATATATATATATTATCGTAATATGTATATATATATATTATCGTTTATCGTAATATATATATATATTATCGTAATATATATATATATATATATCGTAAGTATATATATAAATATATATATATATATTCTATATATATATATATCGTAATATATATATATATATCATAGTAGTATATATATATATATATATATATAATATATATATATATATATATATATATATATATATATATATATATATATATATATATAATCGTATATATATATATATATATATATATATAATCGTAGTATATATATATATATATATTATCTTGAGGTATATATATATATATATATATATATCGTAGTATATATATATATATATATATTATTTAGTATATATATATATATCATATTATATATATATATATTATTATCGTATATATATATATATATATATATATATTATCGTAGTATATATATATATATATCTTATCGTAGTATTTATATATATATATATTATCGTAGTATATATATATATATATATTATCGTAGTTCACGTGGTAAAAATAATATATGGACACTGCGCATGAGTCCTGTACTCAAGTGAGTACGCCACGTAGCGGCCTTGTCTACAGTGACCTCATATAGGCATAGAATGCTAAATACATTCACTATGATTATTATGACTTTAAATAATATAAAAGGTTGAAGATATGATAATAGTAACCAAGGATTTTCCAAGAATATGTCCTACAAATATAAAATTAAACAAAAATTACTCAAAACTGCATTAATCAATTCATTGCCCTGTTGAATTGAGCTCTGGGAACACCGGTTGAGAAATATTTATTTGCATTTTTTTTTTATCATATTTTAATTGGTTTACGGAAATATCATAATTCAAATACCAGTTCACGTGAGATCACCGGAATTAAGCAACATCGAGCTTGGTAAGTATCTAGATGGGTAACCGCTTTGAAATACCAGCTACTGTAAATTTGGAAGTGCGGATAGTGTTCTGAATAAAAGCTTGGAATTGGAAATCGGAGAGCCGGGTTCTAATTTCAGTCGGGTTGTGCGCAAATACACCTGGAAAAGTTATGGGTTGATTAGTAGTACTTGTACCATTAACTTGTTATCATTTCCGAAATCTTCTTACAATCAAAAAATATTTTGTGGCTTTAAATAATCTTCAAAGGGTTGATAAACCGTAAAAAAACAAATCAATCAATGCATCATAATTGTAATTGCACCGGACAAGACAAAAATGTGAATCCTTGCAACCTAAATAAATGACGGTGTACCCTCTGAAATCAAGGACACTCCTTCTGAACCCTATACTCAGAATTGTCTTAGTACGTCAGATGGTTTTCATATTTACATAGAATCAAACATGGAAAGACTTTTTTGGTTACCTTGTAGTGCAAAATGAAGATAAGCAATTATCTTTATTATATGCTTTTCTTTTTCGAACAACATATTCATCTTGGTTGTTATACTCACAACTTTTCGGACGTTGTACTCTGCAGCCTTCTTCAGATGTCTGCCTTCGTTCTTGGTAACCTTCTTTGAATTTCGAACCGAACTTCTTATTCAATCCATTGGTGAGAATTAACTGAAATGAAACCTCCTCTAAGAATGAAAATCAGAAATAGAAAGAGATTGAATAAAGGTATGGGTTCGAAATTTCAAAAAAGGTTATGGGAGGGGGTCTAGAAAACCTGAGGAAAGCCGCAAATATAACAGCCGAAATGTTTTTAATATAACTATCAAGATGATCATGTCGGTCTGAATAGCAAATCACGAATATTAAACAAAATAAAAGTAAAAAACGAATCCAGAAAAATGTAAATGTAACGGCCCTTTTTACGCTTAATCAATCATCAGGTCCTGATGATTGCCTAATCGAGAATCTACCAGATATTTTTCTTAAATCGTTTTTTTAATCTCTCTCTCTCTCTCTCCATATATATATATATATATATATATATGTGTGTGTGTGTGTGTGTGTGTGTGTGTGTTTTTAAAATAGGATATAGAATCCGACAAAGTTAAGAAATGTGACAAATGGAAAACGTTTGATAGAAACTAAATTTGATTAAGAGTTACGCCTTTCTAGTCCTCATCATATTGTGGCACCATGCATACTTAGCAAGCTGAAAAGAAATATTCATGAATATATGATTTGTTTTTTGCGGTTTGTCAACCATTTGATAATTATTTAGAGCTGAAAAATATTTGGGTTTTGAGAATAATTCTTTAATTGCGTTCAAGCGATCTGGGAGAAAGAAAGAGAAGAAGAAGAAAAAGAAAAAGAAAGAAAAAAAATATAATACGAAAACCAGGTCATAGGCGAGCACACACACGCTCGATTGATACATAACAGATGTTGGAAGATATCCAGGTCAAGCACCTGACCTACTTCCGTGTCCACGAAAAATTGAAGTTTGTTATCAATTTGGTTGAAGAAATAAAGTTTAGAGACAATGGAAAAAAAATATGATCGGCAACAGGTGGGAAGTTTATCTAAGGATATGCAGGCAAACCATTAATACGAAAACACAGACAATTCCAGAATTGAAAATAAAGCCACACAAGATGATATTGGCTGAAAATGTTTTTTTGAGATAATGAAAAATTTTATTATCAGGCCTTTGGCCGGGAAAGAAAAAGTGAAATATTTTTATTCGTTCCAAAACGCCAAGAGGTCTGAGAAATTTCTTTCTTTGATCATATCCAATTAGCGATAAACTGCTTGACAAATACCACGTGTTAAAAAAAGCCGGAGGTGTCAGTCGCTTAGGATAGGGGCAATTTAAATTTTTATTTCTTTAAGCAAGGTGTTTCTTCCCCCAGAACAAAGCCACGGATTGTCCACGCCCGACTAAAGACGCCATTGGCTAGATGGGATCACGTGGCGCACGGAGGAGGAGGAAAAATACCCGACCAAGACCTCATTGGCCGAGAGCGGTCACGTGACTCACGAGGAGAATCGGTCGACGCCCTTGTCAGAGGTGTAAGTGTGAGGAGCCGATAAGAAGAAGCGGGGAAGCGGGTATACGCCCTCAGAGACACAATAAGGAAGTAGGAGTGAAAGTGAATTACCGAAAATGGAAAATCCCTAACCAGAAATAAGAAGGGTGGATACGTATTTAGAATTATCAAGAAAACCCTGGCGCCGACAGACCCACCCCAGTTTTTGACTGCGTCAATAAAAGCGGGACCCCAACCGACAGAAATCAGAGAGTTGCGCCGCGGACGGCGAGGGAGTTTGAGCGCGGACGGCGGGCCCGGTTCATTCGCCCCTTTGCGGGCAAGAGAGGCCGGTCCGTTTGGCCTAAGTGGAGAAGTTGGAATCAGACCAAGCCGAAGAGAAGAAGTTAATCCGCGCACTGACGGCGGAGAGAGTTTGCGCCGCGGACGGCGAGAGAGATCAGCTGTGAACGACAAGCAGAGATCAGCGCCCAGTGTTGAAACCGCATCAAGATAGCTAACCAAGATTCACGCACACTTCTAGACTCTTCTTCAACCAAGAACAAGTAGTTTGAAGAGTGACTTAGAATCGGACCACAAGAAATAAGTTTTTTTCGACTTTCGTCCAAAGACACACCGAAACGCAAATTTCTAAGAGAGCAGACAACTGGAAGCCTTAAAGTTGCCTAGTAAAAGCGTTGTGCCACAATCCACAGAACGGGTCGGGAGGTAGACATAGTCCTATGTACCGAGCAAATAGACATAAAAGTTTGTTACCTTTTTCTTGATACGTGGGACCTTGTGAGTTGTTATTTTATTTCTTTTTTTATACATAATTGTGTTTATCACCCCCGTTAGACTCAACTTGCATTGCGGCCCCAAGCCCTGTTTGATCTCGTCTGTCTAAGATCAAGTCACAACGTGGGTAGGCAGACCGGAGATCAGTGCAGTTACCCTGGTAACCAGGCGTTGGAAGCAGGTTGGGAACGACGAGGCTGGTATCAATCTAACCAAAGGTTTAGAACGTCTCGTTTGGAGCAGCGAGGAGCGAACAGCTGACGCCGCGACAAAAGACGTCACAACTGGTGCTGT
Organism: Acanthosepion pharaonis; assembly: GCA_903632075.3. NCBI lineage: Eukaryota > Metazoa > Mollusca > Cephalopoda > Sepiida > Sepiidae > Acanthosepion > Acanthosepion pharaonis. The sequence goes on along the minus strand of CAHIKZ030001391.1, from coordinate 2,229,124 downwards.
CCGTGACCAGGATATCAGAGCCTGGGGAGGACGTGACGTCACAATTGGCGCCGCGAACGGGATCGAACGACACAGTCGACGCTGCGACCGGGGGACGACGTCACAATATCAAAAACGAAATGAAGAAAGAAATGTATGCGTATTTGTGCGTATGTTTAAGTATATATATATATATATATATATATATATATATATATATATATATATATATTTCCACACTAGTAGCACATATACAACACAATCTTTAGGTGCTGAACTCAGACTAACCGTTACCTATTTTATTAACACCAGCACTCAATATTCGATATTATATATATATATATATATATACGCGTGCACGTGTGTGTGTGTGTGTGTGTGTGTGTGTGTGTGTGTGTGTGTGTGTGTTATGTACCATAGCAGTCTGAATAACATTTTATTGTCGTTTTTATTTGCTACTCCCTAATAAAGCAGTTTTTTTATAAGCCAAATAAAATAAAATAGGACAGTGCAAAAATTCGACCAATGTCGGAAAAGGCAATGGAATGAGAACAAGAAAAAAAAAAGATAATCCCCTGAGATTTAAGAAAATAGGTTTACTATTATTTAAGCTACTTTTCGTAGAATTGCAGGCCAAAGTTTTCGACAAAGCTTAATTTACGATTTGCAATATTTTCCTTACTTTATGGTGGAATGCGAAAATCTCCAATCGTTTAACTGAATCGTTTCTGCCTCGCTTCCATTAACGATTCTGAAACTGATACCTACAGAGGCAGGCAAGTTTTGAAAACTAAGTATGAAATAAGTAAAGAAAAATACGAAATAAATAACAATAACTTATGTTTCAACAATTATTATTTTCTAAAGTCAGTTGATGATAATGCAAAAAATTATATATATATATATATATATATATATATATATATATATATATATATATATATAGTGAAAACAGTTTCCCCGTTACGCATTTTGTCCCTTAGGACTTCATGGCACTGGATTTGTTTACGAAGGGACGAAACGTGTCACACGAAAACTTTTCAAACAAAACTCTTCTTGATATATAAAAATTTACATATCTTTATCCCTTATATATATGTGTGCATATATATATATATATATATATATATATATATATATGTATATATATATATATATATGTGTGTGTGTGTGTGTGTAAGCGTGTATATATATGTGTGCGTCTTAAACAATTCAAAAAATTTGTGAAGTTTCTTTAATTTACCGCGATCTTTGCTACCTCTGTTTCACATATGCGCGTGAATGTATGTGATGTCAAATTACACATAATTCTAGCTATTTTGAATGCGTCATTTTTACAAACAAAATAGGAAATTTTCACTCAAGTAAACTCTCTTCGAATTAATATCGTCTTGCTCTTAAGGTTGGAATATATATATATGTCTACTCAAACACACGTACACACTAAAGGTATCGTTTATAGTAATAATATATAATGATTTTAAAAATTTCTGTATTCATAGTGGAAGAGTTCTCAATGTCGGTGCATTTATCTGTATAGATAGTGTGCACATAGAAATCAACACTGCATGATGGCTGTCAGTTTCACGCCACAATGAGATCTTATATATATATATATTATATATATTATATGTATATTATATATATATATGTTAAATATATATTATATATATATAATATATATATATATTATATATAAATATATATATTATATATATATATATATATATATATATATATTATATATATATATTATATATATGTATATGTATGTATATATATGCTTTTTATACGTTATTTTTATACAGATAATTTATTTAAATGAATGGTCCTTTTTTAATTAAACGGTATTAATTGCATTTAACGACCTATGAAATTTCGTAGAAAATATGCGCTCTCTGACAGGAATCGAACCTGTAACGCCAACGAGAGCCTTTTTTTGATCTGATGTGCTGCTAACCATTTAGCCATAAAAAAGTGTCTGTTTAGCAAAGATCGGCGATTTTTCTTGATCGATCATATCTGCTGACAAAACAAATCTTAATGTAAACAATGACAACATATTATCAAATGGATTAAGTCAGACAATTATTTAATATATTTTCTGTTCATACGTTATTTTTATAGATATAATTTATTTAAATAAATGTTCTGTTTTTTTTTTAATATACTGACCTGAATGTTCGAGAAATTTCGTAGAAAATATGGCCTCTCTGACAAAAATCGAACCTGTAACCCCAAAGTTGTGGCTGAATGGTTAACAGCACGTCAGATCACATAACCGTTAATTATAAAATATACCTTCCAATTTCCAGCCTCGAGAGAATCAAGAAGCGTCTTCCAGTTCTTGTGGGGAACGAATTATTTTCTACCCTCCAGCCTATCTCTCACGGAATGAATGTGCCAAGACTCTGGTTGTTCTATCGCTGCTCTCACTGAAAGCGCTTGAACGAACTACATGTCTTAGTCCCGCCACGCCTAACCTTCACGGCAAGGACCGGGTGGAAACAACTCCAAAGAGAATTTTAACCCGATCACTACAATCTTAATCTGTTCAAGTCTATGATTAACTGTTAACTTCTCCTATCTCTAAAAACTGCCTCCCATCAACTCTACCACGAGTGCCCCCGGGTCTTGTTCAGGTTGAAACTTACTGTAAAATAACACTGCTCCAACTATTTAAACCGTTGCAAATTTTAATAACAATATGTTAAAAATACACATTATAACCTTTTGTGTTTTTTTTTTTTCTCCATATATATATATATATATATATATATATATATATATATATATATATATATATATATATATATAAAAAAAAAGAGAAGAGAGGTAGAGAGGTGCCGCAAACGTTTTTGGTTGTAATGTGGTTTATTTAGAAAAAATATTATGCTTTGTTTTTACATAATTTTTACACGTACGTGTTCTGGTCTCGCGACCGTCTTCAGGTAAAAGCGGAGATTTCCACATATTATTAAAAATAATTAATTTTCCTTATGTTCAATGTTAAATATTCTCGATATGAGACATTCTCTGTTTGTGTGTTGGTAATCCGAATTTCTTTAAGGAAAAATTAATTATTTTTAATAATATGTGGAAATCTCCGCTTTTAGCTGAAGACGGTCGCGAGACTAGAAACACGTGTCGTAAAATTATGTAAAACAAAGCATAATATTTTTTTCTTCTCTTCTTTTTAATAGACATACTTTTCTCTCGTTGGAACCACTACAACATATTTCTTTTATATATATATATATATATATATATATATATATATATACCAATTATAACGTCAATTTTTCCCTTGGAGGATAGCACTGTCGAAGCGGCACTCATTTTAAGCTTTATGAACTTTAAGCGACAGCAATAACTGTCGCCCTAAATTATGTCAATATATTTATTTAATAACAGACGCATGGAAAGTAGACACAACATAAAATAGATTGCTCCTCTTCAGCATTGGAACCGGGCCCAATGACATAAGGAAATATTTACCTTCATAATGCCAAAGACTTGCCCATGCAAAAGCCTCTACAAGAGATTATATTTGATGATGTTCTCTTGAAAGTGGATTGAACAACTTTAAATAAATCGCTGGCATTTTTGATAAGTCAGTTATCTGTAAAATGTTGCTAAAAAAATATTGTATCCATAGATAATTACCTTTAACAAGTTTATTCCTTTCTTTTTCTCATTATTCCTACCTACCTACCTGCGTTACGAAAAAAAAAAAAAACAACCATCTGTCATAAACTACCTTACTTCCAGCGGAGAGGAAATACAATTTGTGCATGAAAACATTTTTAGAAAATGATCATATATACACGTATTTCTTGTTCTCTATAACATAGTAAAGATTAACAAGCTGGTCATATACGCTACCTTTCAAAAGTTTGAAGCCACTCCTAGAATTGGTATGAAATGAACTTGACAGAAGAATAGAAAAAAAGATGAAAAAAGACCTCTTCGAGTCACTGAAAAAAGAATGGAATCAATTATCAAACGTATAGTTTGACAAACTTTTGTAACAAATGCCAAAAATTTGTGCTGCTGCTGAAGGAGGATATTTTGAGGAAAGCAAAATTTAATCGTAAAATGTTTCCCTTTTTTTTGTCATAAAAAATAATGTCTCATTTTTTAAACATGTATAATAATTTTCTCAAAGTACGAAGCAACTTCATTAAAGTACAAAACAAGTACATTTGGAGCCAATTTTTAAAAAATACCAGGGTTTGTAACCTCAAACTTTTGAACTGTGGTGTAAATAATTACGAGTGGCTTCGATCTTCTTTGGATAACCAATGTTCGTACTTCTATACCGAAATCATGCTTTAGAATATCGATAGTATTTAGAATATGAAGACTGAATCTCGGTAGAAGGATAAAATCCCCCTAAGAGAGGCCATATTCCGGGTACAAAAGTTACCCTTTTAAAACATTATTTAAACCGGACCTGTTTCTGTCTTTTTTATTCTAGTGGAAACCAGACCGAAATGTACTTTTTTTTTTACTTTAGTGTAAACCGGATCCTTGTCTGACTTTTCACTCTAGTGCAAACCGAACATACGTTTAGCTTTTCGACTAGAGTTTTAAATCAAACCATTGAATACCTTTCTGATTCGAGTCTAAACTGAACCCATAACCTCTTTTTTGTGTCTAATGTAAAACATACATACGTTTAGCTTTTTAAGTCAAGTTTTAAACCAGATCTATGTCTACTTTTTTATTAGAGTGTAAACTGATCCCATATATATTTTTGAGTGTAAAGCGGATCCCTCTCGATATTTTTCAGTCTAGTGTATACCGGACCTACGTTTATCTTTTTTACTAGAATTTGAAATAGCTTTGTCTCCCTTTCTGATTCATGTCTAAAATGGAACCATATTTTTGTTTTGGTTGTTGGGGTCTAATGTAAATCACACTTACGTTTACCTTTATTATTCGAGTGTAAACTGCATCTATATCTCATTTGTTTTAGTCTAATGTAAAACGGACCTACGTTTTGATTTTTAACCAAACCTAAATCTACCTTCTTATTGGAGTCTAAACTGGGCCCATATCTACTTTTTTGAGTCTAATGTAAAACGGACCTACGTCTACCTTTTTCAATGCGGTGGAAAGAGAACTTTCTAACAACCAATTCTTATATTTGTCCTCTAAGACATGTATTCGACAGTAAGTAATCCAATAAGTGTTAATATGTCGTTGAATTAACAAAGCTCGGGTTAATAGATAACGATATACTTACATGCTGATTGCTTTTAGGTCATGGTTAGTAAGTTGGCCTGGGATCATTGCTAGGGAGATCGATCTTCCCAGAATACAATATATCCATGATCCTTTGCCAAAACGAGTCTACACATATCTCGATTTCTTTTTAATTACGACGAGAAACTTTAAAAAACAGGCTACATTAATTACTCTACAAGTTTGGAAATGTCTACTTTATTTAATGATGCTACATAATGGTGAAGATGTAACATTTGAGAGCTTACATATGCTAGCCTCAGTCAGTATTTAGTTCTGGGAAACTTTATATATCATTTTCAACGACCACAAGTAAAAGAATGAATTTTAACTCGTATTCTCCTGGCATCATTTTAAAATGACGACATCTTTTTTCTGTATATGTAAGTTATAAACTATATCTTTGCAAAGTAAATACGGCATTGAAATATGAAGAAAATTTCAGTTTTCATCTGAAAGTAAGAAAGCACAAATCGTAAACAAATTGTTTTAAGATACAGATATAAGAAAAACACGGATATAAGAGAGATTTTCTCTGGTCCCAAATTAGAGCTTGTGTTAATGTATATAAAATAGACCAAACCCGGACATAAGAGAAACCCGGATATAAGAGACTTCTTCTCCGGTCCCGACAACTCTCTTATATTCGGGTTACACTGTATAAAAAAAAAGCAAAGAATCAATTTTAAACTTAAGAGGATAATAACTGACGGAGGAAACAGAAAAAAAACGTATAAAAATATTTTTTTTCATAATGACTTTATAAAAAACGAAAATGGAAAATAATAAAGTGTCATATAAAACTGCAAATAATATACCTGTATTTTTCTATTCTTAAACTAATCATGCTAAACTCAGCAGTTGCTTTTGTAAGATCAAAAAAATATATATCATAGGTGTTCAATTCACGTACTGCTTTGATCTTTCCGTTAAACGAATTTTTGGGGACGTCAACGAACACATGTTGCCATTTTGTGATGTCAACGAATACTCGTTGTCACTTTCGTAATGCACATTGTAGTAGAGACTTTGTAATCGCAGATACAACTGCAGTACGCCGTTGAACAATACTGGTGTCAGACGCCTTCGAATAACACTCGCACTAATAGTACTTGTTCGATAATACTCACTCGATAAGTAACCAACGAATAGTAATCTGTATAGTGATCAGTATAGGGAAATAGTAGAGTGAATAGTATAGAGATAGAGGATAGTATAGAAAGAGTGATCCGTATAGTAATAAAAGAATAGAATAGAAAGAGGGGTTAATTAGACGTCGCGCTAATTCCCATATATATATATATATATATAGTTTATGCATATTTAGGTAATCCGTATGGGTAGACATAAAATACCCAAAACTCCACCGAATTTCAAATTAATTTCTTCGTAGATTGTTTTAACATTTAGATATTTATCAAACCTTAACCTCCCAAATATTCACGTTAAAGTAACGCGAACTGACAGCGTCTAAGAATTTGAATGAAACCTGTCGTGTAATTTATTGGGGTTGTTGTAACTTCTTCCTTTAATGTCGTTCTTATCATTCACCCCTTAACCACCTATATCTAGAGACGAGACGCGTTAAATTTGAGCAACATCTAGCCGACACACTGGGGTTAAAATAGGAAGCTGAAATGATACATATGACGCACTCATATCCTCTCTCCCACCTCACTTCCTCACTTCGTTAACTTTGCGTATACTTGATGAGGTCCGTAAAAAACGTGTGAATTTCTTTTCATTTTTCATTTCAGCTTTTGGAAGTAAAGCCTGATAATCCAGAACCCTGTTAAAGGGGTTATGGTGAAATAGCTTATTACATGGAATCTTAACGTGGTCTGTCTTTTATTCAAATATATATATATATATATATATATATATATATATATATATATATTCTTTACCATCACGTGATCTACTTATTCAAAAATGGAATTGCCAATGTTTGATCACATGATCTATGTTCAAACTAACGTGTCGGCCTCGACACTTTATTTTTATATATTACAGAATATAAAAAAAAATATTCTTAATATTCAAAGTTACAGTTGAACAAGTATATCTCGACAAAAGTCAAACTTGTTCCTCACAGCAATGAACACTTTATAATATATACCTAGAAAATAAAGAAAAAAAATTTAAATACACTTTTATTCATTACTATTCGGTCGGACATTCATGATGCGATCACTCCAGCCATCACGATCACATATCATGGTATGGTATAGACCAACAGGAGTTACCTCCTTGAAAGAAGAACTCTCTCTCTCTCTCTCTCTCTCTCTCTCTCTCTCTCTCTCTCTCTCTCTCTTAGATACTATAAATAAGCGTCTCTCTATTCAAGCTCAATAAACCTTTCTTAAGTCTTAGTACGCCTCCGAGTTTTTATTAAAGTTGGCAACATGTATCATTACATATTTGGTCAATGTAAATGGTTGCTAGGCGACCAATCCAACCCATCTTAAGTCATGTCTACGTGTCCAGAGCAGTAGCCCACTCTCAAGTTCTTGTTTTTGCTTGCACACCAGTGCCCTGCAAAGTGCATTCTACGTTCACGTATGGTTGTAGAAATATCAGGGATGGGTTCATAGAGCCTGTGATCTAGTTGAATGTTGCCTCCAAGTGATGTAATGTATAGCGCTCAGTATCCGAGTATAGGTTAAATCAAGCTTAGACTCAAAGGTTTGAGTTAATATCTAGGCAGTAGCACCATACATTAAAACCGACTCTGGGGCGAAAGAAGCTCCGTTTGACGTTGCATGGCTGATCAGAAAACTTTTCCTACGTCTGATCATTCCCTGTAACTTTAGTGGCATTTATAGAAGCCATGAAGATACAACACAGATGAAATTTTAAGACTTTAATATGTATGAAAATTATCCCCCCCCAGGCCCTGTAAGTTATCTTTGGTATTTCCTCTTCAAGACTTTATTTTCTAATAAATCGATTTCAATTTTTAATATAAAATTTGTTCTGATATTAATTCTTCAACTCACATCTAAAACATGGTGATATGTAATTAACAAACTGGCTGTCTTTTCTATTTTCTTGGTCAACTTTAATGTGAAACTTTTCCAAAATATTTTCACGGAGAGAGAAAGCGATGAATAAACTTTAGTGGCTTCAACACGCTATTGCATTGTTTGCTGTTTTCAAAGAACTTATATTCTATGTTTTGCGTCATGGTTTCACGTTTATAATATTTCCTGACTTGTTTTCTAAGTAGCTGAAGTTGAAACATTAATGTTAGAAAGACAGACAAGGAAAACTGAATGCATTAATTATAAGCTTTGTTTGCTTATTGGGTCTCTTAAAGAACGCATCTAACTTAGAAGCTATCAAATTATTTAAGTTGATATCATTTATTTGTCAGAGATTTTAGAATTGAGTATTTTCGTTACACACACACAACTTTTTCTATTATTATCTTTAATATTATTGTTAATATTGCTGACATGTTCGGCCGATGTGTTCTTTAGCCAACATATCAAATTGCAAATAAATATTGTGGTGGTTCATACATAATTTCTGTTGTAATAACGAACATATCATCCTGACTATTAATCGAACGTATGTGAAATTTTGTTGCTCTTGATACATTTAACCCTGGTACATTTGATTCTCGTACATTTGATTCTGGTACATTTAATCATGGTACATTTGATTCTGGTACAATTAATCATGGTACATTTGATCCTGGTACATTTGTTTTTGGTACATTTAATAATGGTACATTTGATCCTGGTTCATTTGATTCTGGTACATTTAATGATGGTACATTTTACCCTGGTACATTTGATCCTGGTACATTTAATCATGGTACATTTTACCCTGGTACATTTGATTCTGGTACATTTAATCATGGTACATTTAACCCTGGTACATTTGATCCTGCTACATTTAATCCTGGTACATTTAACCCTGGTACATTTGTTCCTGGTACATTTAATCATGGTACATTTGATCCTGGTACATTTGATTCTGGTACATTTAATCATGGTACATTTGATCCTGGTACATTTGATCCTGGTACATTTAATCATGGTACATTTGATTCTGGTACATTTAATCCTGGTATATTTAATCCTGGTACATTTGATCCTGGTACATTTAATCATGGTACATTTGATCCTGGTACATTTAGCCATGGTACATTTGATCCTAGTACATTTGATTCTGGTACATTTAATCATGGTACATTTAAAGAATAAAAGTGTTGATGAATTGAAAAAAAAGAAAAAAATCATAAGCATATATTGGTTATACTACAACATTTCTCTCTCAACGATTAACTTGTAATCGCTATGAACTAAGTTCAATATGAAAACTTAACCCAAATTTCACGGCGCTTCTGCAATTTCTGTCGAATTTCGACTGACATTACAATGACTCTCGACAATACAATTGACGTTTGTCATTTAATATTGAAATGCGTCTTCGAAGCTCCGAAGGATTCAGCCGTTTTATTTTATTCTAACAGATGAATCGTAAATGTAGAATGATTATATATATATATATATATATATATATATATATATATATATATATATATATATATATATATATACTATTTAAAATTCGTATTAAAATAATTAGTTACTTTTTTGCTTTATAAGCAATACAAATGACTAACCATTTTATTCTTGCTTAAGTTACAATCGATTTTATTTTTCTCAGGGAAAATCGTGAATGCAAATTGTAAAATTCAAATTCGGTCAGATGTAAAAAGCGATTCGAAGGCTAATACTTATTATTCAAATAAATATATAGTTAGCTTGTGGATTTTTATTATATTATTTTTATCTATGGCAATATTTAATTTATTATGTTGAGCCATGTGCAATTTTCATTTTATAATCAGTTATAATGGTATCACCCTAACCACTAATCATACGTGAAAATAAACTAAAAGGTGCACTAATGTACCTGAGTTGTACAGCGTACAGAGTAGACTTAAAATGAAATTGTTGTTTTCCTCCATTATAGCGAAAGATCACAAGCAACATGAGTAACACTTGGGAAAAATGCAACTGAAAGCATAGATTTTGATTGTCGAAGTAGACACCAAGGTAAAGCCTCTGTATTTGATAGACGGACATAACACAATTTTTTTTATATCATAGCTAGCTAGCGAGCTAGCTAGATAGATAGATAGATAGAGAGAGAGAGAGAGAGAGAGAGAGATAGACGAGTGTGACATAGATAAACTAGTGTTAGATAGATTGATTAAAGAGGGTGAGATAGATTAAACAGATAGATAAAATAGAGTGAGACAGACTAATAATAGATAAATATATAGATAGATATTAAAGAGAGTGCTATAGAGATAGATAGATAGATAGATAGATAGATAGATAGATAGATAGATAGATAGATAGATAGATAGATAAAGAGAGTGAAAAAGATAGATTAAAGTGAGTGAGATAGATAGATAGATAGATAGATAGATAGATAGATAGATAGATAGAATTTATAATCGATGGTGCCTATTAGGCACCATCTCACTACTGCTGAAAAATTACCAGTACTGTTGATTGCCATGAAACAGAAGATTTGTCTATGGTTGTTCTATGCGCATGCGCTCGACAATTTCCCTTGCGTTTTTAACTAAAGGGTCAGTGTAGAAGCGAGAAAATCAAAATCCTGGTGCAGAATGCATTTAATTACGGACATCATTAAACGCGACGCGAATTACCTCTTCCGTTTCATGTCTGGTGTTCATTGAATCGAGTACAAAATCAGAACTGGTTAGGTCTCCGTAATACACATACACACACACACACACACATATATATATATATATATATATATATATATATGTGTTTGTGTGTGTGTGTAGTCCACATTACTGACGATATGGATTTGTGTTGTCAATAAATCGTAAATAAAAATAAGTTACGTTGGGAATGTGAAATAACGCTTGAAAATATTAACACTTTCCCTGTTGATTAATGTGCAAGTTTAATGTGCGGGCAGTGTAACGACTATCAACCTGGAGATTAGAAATGTTGAGCCAAGTTGAAATTCCGGACTAGTCTGTTGGATCATGAAACGATCGAACTCAGAACGATTGAACTTTGAGAGAATATTTGCTGTCCAGTGTAAGGCCAAAAGACCAGATAGATAGATAGATAGATAGATAGATAGATAGATAATGAACAGGCTTAGATAGATAGATAGATAGATAGATAGATAGATAGATAGATAGATATGGAATTGGAAATATTGTTCTGTTTTCCCTTGTGATAATCTCTGCATCTTAGATGTAGCCTTAAGGCTAAAGTGCATAGTCCGCCCGTAATCTCCGAAGTGCATGCAGTGAGCGACATTACACCCTGAGGTAAATCCTTCTGAAAGACGCCGATGGCAACAGAGCGATAAAATAAGCTATGGCACTTCTTTTTCCTATTACCCCTTGCTTTCTTTCCTCTCATCCCTTCCGCCACACACTCGCCTCCTTCCCTGGAGTTTACTTGACCACTCAGTTATGTCCTCTTCTGAGTCTCCATCGACCGCACCGAAACTACTTCCTTACACATCATTAATTCTTTCCTTCGATTAATCGTTTCTGTAAAGAAAAAAGACATAGCTTAATATTCAGAGTCTTATTTAAAGGAGTCAGCTTTCTTTCAGATGGCAGAGTCGACCAAAATACAGAGTGCCTACAAAAAAATTGGCGGCATTTAAAATGTGAATATCTGAAGCAACCGAAATTAACTAGGCTTCATGTTGAACAATAAAAGATTTATGTATCAAAATTTGAACAAGATATTCAAAGGGATGTAGATTTTATAACCGATTTCACAACGTTTCACAAATGTTCAATATACGCGCCACCTGTGACACGACACAGGTCAATTCGCTTGTCCAGTTCCTTCCAAACACGCTGTAGCATGCCTACATGTTCGATTTGAAGCTGAAAACCAATTTTATTTCTAACAACTGTCTACTCCAGTCAGATTAATGATATTAATCTTTATAAGTGTTCGCGATGGTGCTAGGAAGATTGTACTACGACAAATTTTCAATTGGCGAGAACCTGGCTGATAGGTATCTTGGTTTTTTTTAATCATTGCATCACAAGAAAGTAAAAAAAGCTACTAAGATACCAGGGATTACTGAGTGTTAAAGAATAAGCGAAAAGAAAAATACTATTAAGGATTTAATTATTTTTTCGGGAGCTAATATCGGCACAATATATATATATATATATATATATATATATATATATATATATATATATATTTATATGTTATTTTTATATGTTATTTTCATGGATACAATTTATTTGAATAAATGGCCTGTTTTAATTAAATAGTATTAATTACATTTACCGGCCTAAATGTTACAGAACATTCGTGGAAAATATGGTCCCCCCCCCGACAGCCATAGAACCTGTATCCCACACGTAAAACGTTATAGAATCCGACGTGGTGTTTACCATTCAGCCTCAGGGAACTTTCCAGTTAAGAAAGTCCAAATTACTGTTTTTCAGCACGACGATTTTTCTCGATATATCATTTCTGCTCCGAAACGTAACCTAACGTAAACAATGACAACATATTAAATAAAATTGATTAAATCCCACAAATATTTTAATATATTTTCTGTTTATACGTTTTTTATGAACAGAAAATATATTGAAATATTTGTCGGATTGAATCCATTTCATTTCATTCATACACACACACACACACACACACACACACACATATATATATATATATATATATATATTCATTCATGATTCATACAAAAAAAAAAAACAATATAAAAGTTAATTTTAAATGGCGAAATACATCTTCATATCAATAATATACACCAACCCCGAACCTGTATATGAATGATATGATCCCTGTTTATAAATTCCAGTTGCATAAGGTCTTTTTAATTTTTACAAGCTTTCGTCTGTCCCTAAAGACATCCTCAGGTATCCAAAACAATAACACATTTGTCTATTTTCGTTGTCCTCTTATTACCGAGAAGTAAAAACAAGAACAAATCTATTTCCATACCTGAGGATGTCTGTAGGAACAGACGAAAGCTTGTAAAAAGTTAAAAAGACCTTATACAACTGGAATTTATAAACAGGCATCATATCATTCATATACAGGTTCGGGGTTGGTGTATCTTATTGATATTGTTTGCGAAGATGTATTCTCGCCATTTAAATCATTAACCTCTATATTTGTTTTTTGTATGAATGATTCATGAATTTATAAATTATAATTGCACCTATAATTGAAATATATATATATATATATATATATATATATACTGGATGATAACTTTTTTAAGAAAATCAGGTTTTGCCACGATTGGGGTGAATATTAAGAAATAGAGCACTAATGGTTAATAAACAAAATGAAATGTTTACTTACTTTGTCTCCATTAAGATCCCTGCGGAGATTACTTCCACTCATCAGGAGACTTGATTATAAAATTTTACAATCAGGTCTAAACAAGATAAGTGAACATTTAATTTTTTTATTACTTTCTCTCGCTCTTCTTCTCCCTCTCTCTCGCTATCTATCTTTACACCTGTATATATATATATATATATAGTGTAACTCGGATATAAGAGACCCGGATATAAGAGAAACCCGGATATAAGAGAGATTTTCTCTGGCCCCAAAGTGTTCCCATACTTACCTAAACAAAATAGACCAAACCCGGATATAAGAGAAACCCGGATATAAGAGATATATTTTTTCTCCGGTCCCGACAACTCTCTTATATCCGGGTTACACTGTATATATATATATATATATATATATAGAGAGAGAGAGAGGGGGGGTGAGATGTAAAATGAGCTATTCATGGTTAGTTTTACTCATTTCCTCTTCCTTATGGCCCTTTCTGAATCTCTCTCTATTTGTTTCTCTTTCCTCTCAACCTCCCTTACTCTCATTTTTCTTTCTTTCACCATTTGTTATTACCTCTCTCTCTCTCTCTCTCTCTCTCTCTCTCTCTCTCTCTCTCAATGTTACTTCTCGACCCTTTCTTTTTTTTCTCGTTCCCAGTTTCTTTTGTTCTTTTCCTTTTCTCGCCTTTTTTGAATCACATATTTCTTTCTCTCTTTTTCATTCTTTTACAAATTCTCTCTTTTATTCTTAATCTCTCTTTCTCTCTCTCCCTCTCTCTCTAGTTCCCCTTTTTCTTACTTCTTTCTTTTCCCCTCATTCAGTATATGTCAATACTTCTCTCTCTATCTTTCTGTCTTTCTTCTCTCCTTTGCCGATTACTTCTTCTTTCTCTTTTGCTTCTTTCCGTTTCTCAGTCTCTCTCTCTCTCACTCTACCTCTCTTGCTTCTCACTCTTTCTCAATATCTCTCCCTATTTTTCTTTCCCTGTTATTTTTTCTCCTTCTCTCTCTCTCTCTCTCTCTCTCTCTCTCTCTCTCTCTCTCTCTTATTCTTTCTCCCTTTTTTCTCGCCCGAACCTGCGTACTGAAACATGAGGGAACATGTTAATCTCCTCTGTTGGTCAGCTGGAATTTATACCTTAATTTCCCAGATGGCATGAACAGACGCAATTTTCAAGTAAAAAGAGGATTTCAAAAGAAATATAGTTACCTCGCATTCATAATCCTGGCTTGAGTAATTTGACAGGCGTTAGACCGTCGTTTCTTGTTGATTAATCCGCCCTTTCGATTTTGATCACCATCTATGATATAAATGGCGACACTTGATATTTCGCTTGAAACAGTATTCTGATGTTTTGTCAGAGTAAGGTTTGCACACTTTAGTCCAAAGCTTTTGCAATTTATAGACTGACAGCGGTGAGTGAAACATTCAAAGTTTTATATTCGGGGATTTTCTTATAGTCGTACCAATTGCCAATTCTTTGCTTGGTTTTAATTAAATTATTTTTCTACGACAATTTATTGTTTTTCTTTTCAAAACGAAACTGACACCGAATCAAACTGACGCCTTATTCCTAAATTGTACTTTTCTCCCGGGTTACCTTATGACATTTTCGAATTGATTGCCAGTAGCTGTCTTTTGTTATGGGATATTAATTTGGGATTTGCATCTTCCTCTTGGTTGTTTTTTCACATATCGGATATTCTCAGGGAGGTGTAGCCTCAGATCTTCAAGTAACAGAAAAGAAAACCATTGGTAAATAAGACGAATAAAAGCGAGGGTACGCTTGCTATGCTTCAAAGGTCCTGTGGTGGGTGTAAATAAACAATCTGACTTATAGTATATTTATAGTCTACAAATAGAAACGATAGGTCTTCTTCATTACGCCGGGAATGAACAACCTGAAATCATAGTTTCCTTTGACACCTTAGTAAAATTTTTTTTTTTTTTTACTATCTTTCCTAAGCTGTCTTCTGCTAAGTATTTACACACTCTCTTTATTCTTCTTCAATGTATCGTGTTCCTTTAGGACGTGGGCGATCACGACTCTCCACTATTTCATGTCCTTTGTAGCTCTTAGTAAATTTTGTCTTTTTGCTATCTCTCCTAATCCGTCTTCGGCCAACTATTTTCCCACTCTCGTTAGGTATGTTATACCTTTATTTTCTGTGTTCTTCTAGAAATCACTATCTCCCGTTCGTGTCAAATTCTCTAAGGCCAACTTTCTCAATATGTTCCAAAAATATCTCTGCTGTCTCTTTCTGATCTTAATCATTCCATCTTCTCTAAAAACTTTGCCGTTACTCACATATTCAATTCATGTTATCCTCAGCATCCTTCTGTAAGACGTCATTTGACTACGAGCTATAATATGCAATTAGGTGAGATAAATTTTTCTTACGATTTTATAAGTGGCCGTAACGTTTAAAATTTACTATTTAAATGACTGTGTTAGAAAGTTTCAAATATACTTGTAAACAATTTATGTCTATTCCGCGTGACTTCGGGGAAGCAAAATTAATTAATGTGAAACCTAAAGCAGGAATAACTTAATCTCGGCGCTATGCGTACATGTACGCACGCACGCATTCAAATACACATACACGGAAGAGATACGCGTAAAGCACTCACACACACACACACACACACACACACACAGTCACCGATATACGTGCACATGCGCAGGCACAGACAACGCAGGGATATATACGTATAAGCATACAAACATACACACACGTGCATATACTCATACACACAGACACATATGTAATCACAGAGACACACACGTACATCGGCATAGGCAGGCACGTCTCCGCATACACGCACATATAGATATATACACTTGCGTCAAACACCTACACCCACACACAGACATTAACACAGAAAAAACACACACATATTTGCATAGACACACACATAAGGTCGCAAACGCAGACACTTGTGCACAAACACTCATGTGCACACGTAAATATGCACACACGCACGCAGGTACACATATATAGTCACAGGCACATGTACGTAGCTATACATATCCAAGAACATATACGCTCAGGTTTATATATATATATATATATATATATATATATATATATATATAGTTGTATATTTAGGCAGCAATCCTTCCTTTATGCATGTTTCATTAAAAAACGACAGACAAGGTACTACGGTTAAGCTTTTTATTTAGTTTTTCTTGTGTTCTGACAGGAGCTTTCTTTTCTGGACAAAGGGTGTGTAAGAACTGTCCAAATGTTTTATATTTCCGAGCGCTTTTGGCTATAACTTTAGCCATTATCAAGGATAATTCAATTTTTCAGCTTAATTGAGTGTGTGCGTTCTGTGTATGTCTTAGTGTGTGGTAGGGATGTTTTTAATTTCCGAATACGGTTAGCACATTGTGGCTTTGTTCGTAGTTAATATTGTTAAGAGTTGGCTTTTTCTTTTTTTATTATTAAAGCTTCCATTATTTTTAGTCTTTTTTTTTGCAAGTGGGTGCAGTTAATATATTTGTGTTTTCTACTAGTATGTTTCTAATGGAGTCTGGTACATTTGTGTGTGTGTTTAAATGGGTTCTAATGGAGCTGTGATCAGATAGGTGTAACGTAAGACGTCTGGATAAGCATGTGGTTGTGTAGCCGATGTAATTATTTATGAGTCCGGTTTGATCAGGAACACCGATATATATCACTGGGAGGGGGTCGTTTCAGGCGCAAAAGAAAACACACCTACATTGTTTGACGATTAAGAAACGACTCACTGAAAAACACTTTTCTATACCTATCTCCTTTCCCGCCCCAATTCAGCCAATCAAAATCGACTTCCTTATTTTGTCTTCCATCTGACATCGAAGGTCAACCTCAGGAAGTCCGAGGCGAGATACTCTTCCTCTAAAAAATAATAGTCTGCTTAACTATCATTTAATAAGTAGGTGTTAGGAAGGTAATATTATGAGGATAAGGAAGATAGATAGTAATTGAGCTTTGACTTAGAAGTTAAGATGTAAGTGATCAGGAGGTTTTGAGGAGCGTGGAACTACCTCTTAATTGCTGGTGTTCCCAGGTCCACCCTCACCCGGGGTGGTAGCACCTGTTAGGGTCCCAGATATGGGTAAATAGTTAACCCCCAAACGGGGTCAAAATACTATGAAAGTATAAAAATAGGTTTTGATACCAGCAATACTTTTTTGGAAAAATTATTACCAGCAATACATTTTTGAAGAAAAAATTATTCCTTGCAATACATTATTACCAGCAATACATTTTTGGAAAAAAAATATTACCATCAATAAAAATCTTGTCGGCATTAAATAACCAATTAAAGTTGATATGCCGTAAAACAAAACAACCCAAACGAAATACATGGCCCAAGAGCCACTCAAGGTAAAGGGATACTTTGTGGTGTTGTATCAGTCCAAGAAAGGGGAATTAATGATGATAAATGAAAGATAAAAGCGAACTCTAGAGGACACGATTTAATTAGTGAATAACATTTCAGAGTTCACTCGATGTCAGCAGCAGTGTGTGGAAGCAGACATTAGAAGGAACCGGAAACCCACTCCTAAAGAGGAAACAAGGCATAAATCTCTACTTCTGTTCAAAAGATCGGAGAAAGGTGAACCTATCTACTCCTTTTGGGAGATAAAATAAGTAATTAGTGAATAAAAAATTCCAGAACTCAGTCGGAAACGTTAGAATTGAAGTACACTCTAGAAGGAAACGGAAACCAGCCTTAAAGAGAAAACAAGGGATAAACCTCTACAATTTTGACGTCACGAGTAGACTAGTCTTTTTATAATTATGCCTGTCACTCCCTTAGTTAGCACGACCTTTACGCCTTGCCAATACATCATAAATAAAGGACTATTTCTCGTGGACAGACGAAAAAAACATATCAGAGACCTTACTTGATTTCATTGTGAAAAAGAAAGAAAGAAAGAAAGAAGGGAAGATAGAATGTTACCAAAATTTACATAGGCGGTCATAATACTAACTGTTATGGTGAAACACACCTATTCTATAGTTAATAGACTCTCCCACCTAATATAAGAAGGAGTAGTAAGAGAAACGACGGTCAGTCGATGTCGGACGACCGGCTGAACGGTTGAACTCTCTACCTTCGGGCGGGGAGGAACCCGAACAAGGCTATGCCGAAGGGCAGAGTCTCGTTCGGGGAGGTAAACCAACCCTCAACCCGTTTTATATTTTTGGCCGAGATCACGGGCTCGGAGATCCCACGTTAAACCGGCCTTGTGCCACATGATACCCTCGTGGGGGGGTGACTAAATACTAGTCGATTTCGGTCGACCGTTAGTCGAATACGAAAGTAGTCAGCGACCACAACAAGATTACTCTGCGTAATACCTATTATATCAAGTTCCTAACGTTTTGTACGTCGAACCTATTTTAGGATCGATTTAGTACAAATACAAGCCTCCACTGTGAAATAACTCCACAACACTAACAAAAGATACGCTGATGACAGTATTCTTATGGCGGACTGAGAAGGAAAACTACAAAAATTCCTCAAGGA
>CAHIKZ030001391.1:2172500-2205000 GCA_903632075.3 Acanthosepion pharaonis | reverse complement strand
ATATATATAATGATAAAGTAAAGTACAAAACGTATATCAATCTATCATGTTCCACTTTTATTAAAGCTTCCTCAGAGATTGAGAGACGGTTTCTCTCATTCTCTTTGTTCTTTATGTTGTATTCTTTCCATATTTAATCTGCATTTGGTCTATAACTTTATTTTTGAAGTATCATATATATATATATATATATATGTGTGTGTGTGTGTATGTGTATATATATATATATATATATATATATATATATATATATATATATATATATATATATATATATATAGGTAGGTAGACAGGTAAGCAAATTACAAAATGTAAATAAGCTTTATACATATACACAGCTTTATGTATGTGTGTGTGTGTGTATAGGTTCATAAGTAGGCGGGTAAGCAAATGAAAAATGTAAAAAAAGCTTTATACATATACATAGCTTTATATATATATATATATATATATATATATATATATATATATATATATATATATATATATATATATATATTAACTTTGCAGAGAATCTCTGTCGTCAAAGAATGTTTTCCATTAACTTTATGAACGATAATTTTTTCCGATTTCTTTCAGGGTTCCACTGCCCTTTCCTCTACGTTTGTGCATATATGCTTTAGAGTGTTTGGAAATGAATTACGTCTTTCAGCGCTTTGAATTATGAGTCATCCAAGGTCGAACGGTAGGGGAGGGCGTCTAGAATTAGTTAATCGTCTCTTTTATCTGATAATATGTCGTTTATAGTTTATTTCAGAGTTTAACTCGTGTGGGATTAAATTTTAAAAGACTACATAAATCCCCATTTATTACTGTATGACTTCTGAAAGTGGAGTTCTATTGCAGAAGCATTTTAATGATTTGTTCAAGGTATAAGGATGCGGTGAGGGGCCCCGTACATGTCAGTTTCTATGTTAAAGGTTTTTTAAATGGCTATTGTTGTATATCAGGAGTGCTTCTATTCAATTCAGTATCTTTTTTGTGTGTTTGGAGAAATATGAAAGTTGTGTAATCCATTATGAACTACTTGAACATTGAATGATCCTCACTGCAGATATTTATGGCCAGCAATTTGTTAGGATAACGAAGCATTACATCGAATGTGTTTTACTTTAATAAACAGAAAAGATATTACTTCCCGGAATGACAATGGCACACTCTGTAAAACAAAGATCTTTAGGGTAGCACGTTCTTACACATCCTCTATCAGTCAGTTATCTGCCATGCCTGATACACGCTTAGGCGATCATGTATCTCTCGATACATGACTGACGAGGCAGATTTTTTTCCGTCTGCAGGTTGCCATTTTTTCTGTGGTAGACCAGCTGTCCTCCAAGGCTATAGAACCCGGTGCTATTTACCCATATCTGGGGAACGGGAGATGAAGAGAATTCATACCTTTTCCAAGTTATTAGCACGTAAGTGAATGTAATGGATTCGTCTGGAATTCGAACTCGGCTCGCTGAGTCCACAATCTGAGCCGCTATCCATTAATCCACTGTGCCTCCTCTATACGCAAAAGATTTTGCGCCTGCGGGCTCTCATATGTTTCCATCTCTAGAGCATTTAAACAATTTTACAAGGTTTATGTGGGGGGGGGAATAGATTTCTTTAAGCATGAAATAAAACGTTAGTCTTCTCTTTCAAAATGAGTCATTAAAACCAAAATGATTATATTTTTTATGTACAGTATTTACATTAGTCGGACTATTGTCCTCATCTTTGTCGCCATATTTGTAACAACGTTTCGGCCGTTGTACGCTCCGGTCTTCTTCAGGTGGTTGGAACTTCGAACTGAACCCTTTATTTCGATCACTGGGGTAGACTGTCCTAGTTCCACGTGCCATGTATGATGGATGTCAGTTATCAGTTATCTCCTGCTAATTTTCCCTCTGAAAGTTCTCCACTGCCTTAACCAGGAATTGAACTCACCTTATTTGGGTCTGTCACTGGATTTTTTATGTAATTTATAAATATATTTAACTTACATTGGCTTTTATATCCTCCCTGATAAAACGTAATTACTTTCCGACCAACCTAATAATATTTCAATAAATTTAACTTACATTGGCTTTTATTATCCTCCCCGATAAAACGTAATTACTTTCCGACCAACCTAATAATATTTCAATAAATTTAACTTATATTTGTTTTCATATCCTCCCTGATAAAACGTAATTACTTTCCGACCAACCTAATAATATTTCAATAAATTTAACTTATATTTGTTTTCATATCCTCCCTGATAAAACGTAATTACTTTCCGACCAACCTAATAATATTTCAATAAATTTAACTTATATTTGTTTTCATATCCTCCTGATAAAAACGTAATTACTTTCCGACCAACCTAATAATATTTCAATAAATTTAACTTATATTTCTTTTCATATCCTCCCTGATAAAACGTAATTACTTTCCGACCAACCTAATAATATTTCAATAAATTTAACTTACATTTGTTTTCATATCCTCCCTGATAAAACGTAATTACTTTCTGACCAACCTAATAATATTTCAATAAATTTAACTTACATTGGCTTTTATATCCTCCCTGATAAAACGTAATTACTTTCCGACCAACCTAATAATATTTCAATAAATTTAACTTATATTTCTTTTCATATCCTCCCTGGTAAAACGTAATTACTTTCCGAACACTCTAATAATATTTCAATAAATATAACTTAAGTTTTCTTTCTGATAAAGTCTAATCACTTAACACCCTAAGATAACTTCATATATATATATATATATATATATATATATATATATATATATATATATATATATATATATATATATATATATATATATATATTTACAAACCTACCATTTAGGTTTCAAAACGGATCGTCAGGAAAGTTTGGCAAAATTTTCCCTGACGATCCGTTTAGGTGAAACCTAGGTAGGTTTGTCTGGCTCACTAGGTGTACCTAGGTCTTCTCTACGGTTGTATTGAGCGCTTTTGTTAGTTAGTTGTTTACTGTATCGAGGTTTTTTCTTTTGGGCTTCAAACCTGCATCTGTGCGATTTTTTGTCGGCAGAAGTTCATGTTTGTAGCTCTTTTTTTTTTTAAAATTTTTTCCTCGAAATTGATTTGATTAGCAAATCAAAAATTCGAGGGTTTTTCGAACGAGTCTAGTTATCTATCTATCTATATATATATATATATATATATATATATATATATATATATATAAATCTGTCTATCACTAAATTGCAAACTCTGCTAGGAGAAAGAAACCTTGCCTGCTGATATCCTACATTATTGCAGGGATGTATGCTAAAAGCCAAATTTAGCACATGACCGTTTTCACGGTGCCCTCAATGAAGGAAAAACTCAGTAATCGTGCCTTTTCCCATGAGCGTGTATTCTGCTTACCTAAGGCCTTTTGCTCCCTCTGTAACCATTTATTTATACTCACGACGACCTGTCATTTAGAGAATCATGGTGGATTAAAATGCTAAACGATCTCAAATGCAATCCACCCTGTGAGTAATCCACCCTGAATCGAGCGTTGGAAAAGCATAAATAAAAAATGCCCACCTGAGCGGAAAGGTAATTGTGAAAAGAATAGCAGGTGACTTACTTGAAAAGAGAATTGTTGCTCCTGCAGGCGTTGCATTAAAGGGAGATGTAACTGCCATTGAGTGAAATGTCAAAGATGAGGCATCGAAGCGAATGTCAGAGAGTCACCCAAGGGTGGTGAGCAGAGAGGGAACAGGTAGATAATAAGAAAAAAAGAAAGGTAGGGTGGGGCAAGATGAAAAGAGAAATCGAAAGGGTTGAGAGAATGAAGAACGTGGGCGGGGGAATTGAATGAAAACTTTGTAGAGAGAAAGGAGAGTATTCTCTCTTAGTCAAGCAAGAGCAAAAAAAGAAAGAAAGAAAGAAAGAAAGAAAGAAAGAAAGAAAGAAAGAAGAAAAAAGAGAAAGAGAAAAAGAAACTGTTCGTGATGCATAATGGGGTCAGGGCGGAGGAGAGTAAGGAAAGCATGAAGACAGTACGAGAAAATAAGAAAGGAAGGGAAAAAAGAAATTTTTAAGGAAGGAGAAGGGTAAGAGAAGAAGGAGAGGAGAAGGAGGGGAGAAGAAGGGGGCGAAATTTAATGAGAAAAAAAGTAAAATGTATAAAAGAACCGATTTATTTCGATTATTTCCACTATTTATATTCGGACGGTTGTCCTCATTTTTTTTGTTGTTATCACAACGTTTCGGTCGTTGTACCCTCTGGACTTCTTCAGGTGCATATCGATCCGAGTAACCGACATGAAATTCTGAAATGAACCATTTATTTACTTTACGGGGGTAGACTGTATTTGTTCCACTGCCCATATCTAATGATACCGCCAAGTTTTTATTTTATTTAGTTCTGTTATTCCTCACCCATTTCAACGCTTTTGTTCACTAGGCCATTTTCCCATGAGATAATATCCCTAGACATGAGCAGTGGAACGAGAACAGTTTACTCTTGTAGATTAAATAAAGTGTTCAATTAAGAATTCCATATAGGTTACCCGGATCGATATACACCTGATGAAGGCCGGTGGGCAAAACAGCCGAAACATTTTGATAACAATAATAATAACAAATGTTCGAATGTAAATAGTTTAAATAAGGATAATTCCTTATTCCAGAAATTCAGACAAAAATTGGCGTATTTCGAATGTTGATACTTATAGATAGACAGGCCTCCCCCACTTGGCAGACACAGCCTTTTTACTTCCATTTCTTCCGCCTAACGTCATGTTGTACGAATCTAAATTAAAGAAAAAAGAAATACTATAACTGGAATCTAAAGCATTTTAGTTAGAAATATGATGTGATGAGAGACATAGAGAGTAAGAAAGGAGGAAAACGAAGGGAAACTATGAGAGTAGACGAATGAGTTCTCAGAGGAAATAAAGGAGGCTATTCCATGTCTTGGAGATCTTCTAAAAAAACCTACCGACATTTTTGTAAAGAATCCTGTGTATTCCCCGTTCGTGTTTAAAATGAAACCATTGGCTTCATCAGCTTGTCTAATGTTTCAAAAACGTTTGTCTCATAAGTTTGACATCCGATGTCAGTTGCGCTGAATAGATGGAGTATCAACAGCTAAAACATACGAGAAATAGGCACCTCGTGGCTGAGATAGTTGTGAATATACCAACGGTTCAAAAAGGCGTGTTCAAGACAAAATTTTAAAAAAACAAATGTTGATTGTCAAACGGATCTTCGCGAATATACCTATTTCTTTACGCAAAGAAGGTCAGATTGAACTTGTATCAGACTAAGCTAAATTTAATAAATATTCATAGAAGAAAGCTGTGGAAAGAAAGAAAGAAAGAAAGAAAGAAAGAAAGAAAGAAAGAAAGAAAGAAAGAAAGAACGAAAAAAAAAGAAAGAAATGGGATTCAAAACCGCAAAAGAGTAAATTAGAAGAAAGAAAGAAAGAAAGAAAGAAAGAAAGATATAAGGAAGGAAAATTGGATGCAAGGAAGCAAAAAAATAAAATTGCAAGAAAGATAACAAAAGAAGGTAAATGGCCAGTGAAAATAAAATTGGAAGAAAGAAAGAAAACAATGAAAATGGCATCCATGCCTGCGAAAAACATAACTGAAGGAAAGAAACAAAGAAAAAAGTAAAATGGGATCCAAGCACATGAAAAAGAAATTTGGAAGATAGAATGAAAAAAGAAAAGATTGTTAGCGAAAAAGAAAATAGGAAGAAGGAAAATGGCAGACAAGGCCGCGAAAAAGAAAACTGGAATAAAGAAGAAATAAAATGATGGAAAATGGCTTACGAAAATAAAATAAGGAGCAAGAAAGAAAGAAAACAAAAGAAAGAAAATAGCATCCAATGCCGCGAAGAAGAAAATTGGAAGAAAGAAAGAAAACAAAAGAAGGAAAATAATATCCAAGGCCGCGAAAAACAAAACTGAAAAAAAAAAACGAATAAAGGAAAAAGGCATCCAAACTCTCGAGAAAGAAAAATGGAATAAAGAATGAAAACAAAAGAAGAAAAGGGCGTGCTAGCCAGCAGGAAAAGAATATTCGAAGAACGGAAGAAAAATAAAAGGGAAAATGGTAAACAAGCCCGCGAAAAAGAAAAGTAGAAGAAAGAAAGTAAAAAAAAATGAAGGAAAATGGGATGCAGCCTCACGAAACAGAAAATTGGAAGAAAAAAAAAAAAGAAAATGGCATCTAATCCTGCGAAAATGAAAAACTACATGAAAGAACGAAAACGAAAAAAGGAAAATAAAAACAAAGAAAGACAAAAAAGAAAGAAAATGACATTCAAAACTTCGGAAAAGAAAATTGGTAGTAAGAAAAAAAGAAAGAAAAAAAAGGAGAATGGCATCCAAGCCTGCGAAAAAGGAAATTGGAAGAAAGAAAGAAAAGAAGTGGAAAAATGTCATCCAAGCCCGCGAAAAAGAAAATTGCAATGAAGAAAAAAGAAAGAAAGAAGGAAAATGGAATCCAAACAAAAAAAATGGGAGAAAAAAAAGGAAAGAAAGAAAAAAGGATTATTGTGTGAATGAATGACTAGAGGAGAATCGGATCCAAACAAGCAAGTAAGAAAACCAGTAACCAAGTGAGAAAGGACAAACGGACAGAAGAAAATGGACCCAAGCAAACTTTTATGGAAGTAAGCAAATAACCAAGTGACAAAAAATTAAGAAAGAGTCAGGACTTAAACGATCATGGCCCTGTACAGCTTCCTTTTCTTTATTATCTAGGAATTGTTTTCATGGTAATGATAGCGTCGTGGTTCCCACTTGCCTTCTCTGTGGATTTGAATTCAGAGTTATCCTTCTCCTCGACTGGTTGCCACCTAAGGTTCGTTAATACCAGACCTAGTCTACACTGTTATTTAATCCATATTCCATAAATTGCAGTAGGAGCAGACACAGACTCCAGAGCGTATTAGTGAACGCAACAAAGAAGTCTGTTATTTGAAGTCGACTCGCTTATAACCGTTACATTATCCGCACAGTTTAGGCCCGTGCCATTTGCGTCTTTCCATAACCCTTACTCTTTATCTCCTCATGCTGAAGAAATGGATCCCTATTTTATCCCGATGACAACGATACACATGTGAACGCAAGCGACAAGTCCCGAACTAGAACTTGGTTAGCCGATTCCATTTTCTGCGCCGATAACCGTTACGCTACCAACATCTCTTCCTATACTAGGGAGAAAAAAATGAAAATGTAGAAGTAACAATATCCAAGGATATATAAAGAATAAATAAATAAAGATAACGAAATATTAAACCTAAAAATAATTGAAAGGAAAAATGAATATTTTTTTTAAATAAAAAGAGAAAAATTAGAATGAAAAAGAAGACAAATAAAATACGAAATCAGACGAAAGACGGAGACGAAGAAGAATGTGAAAAGTTTGAAATGAAAACTGAAATTCAGTAACGTAGAAGATAAAAATAGCACAAAAAGAACAAAATTAAGAATCCTAAAAATGAAAGAAACAAAAATAATCGGTGAAAATGTCTACCCTTTCGCCAATACGTTAGGTTTTGTTTTTAATGAAGCGAAGCCATCAACTTATGACATTTCGTCTCATGCCTCACCTTGACACTGTTACGCGACACTCGAAAGACGTATGCCTGAAGCGGTTCTAATTAAAATAAAAAAAGAAGTAAAATTAAAGATAAAAAAACGAAAAACTTATTGACGTCAACTCGACAAGTCTGAACTCTCCCGTCTCAGAAAAAAAAACTCTTTCCCTTTTTGTACAAACATTGTCCACGCAAAGAAAGATGGAGAAGTATTCCTGCTTTAAAAATAAAAGAATATTTATGGGATTCAACTTTTTGCAATCGATATGTCTTTCTTTTTAAACTGAACTGTCGCGGAAGGAGTGTCAACTTGATCCCCGCCAACACTACCTAGCACGACAAACTTTCATCAAGTTAAGTCTATTTCCAGCGATATAATTGTAAGCCTACATAAAATTCGCGATGCCTTGTTTACGATCAATTAACGTACAATTCATGTTTATTAACATCAAATGATTTTCTTTAACTGAACTATTAAAATTAGATTTTAATTATAAAGAATAGACACAAATAGAAATTGTTTTCGTATTTTAAATTTCTGATGAATCTTAATTCTTAAAAATAATCGAGTAAGGTCATGGCCAACTCCACTATTATAAAATACGCGTGGAAATTCCTTCATTGAATCATTCAATTTTTTTTAGATCAACAACTTTTATTATTTACAATAGCAATCATAAATAGGAATGAAGGTCATGGTTTAAAAATTGAAATTGAGAGTTTAAAGAGGCACTCGGTAAAGAAAGAAAGAAAGAAAGAAAGAAAGAAATGAATGAATAGAGGAAAGTGGGAACTAAGCAAAGAAAAATGAAATTGTGAGAAAGCAAGTAAGCAAGCGAAAAAAGAAAGAAAGAAACAAGCAAACAAAACAAGAAAGAAAGTCTGAATCAATGAACAGTGGAAAAGGGGAACCAAACAAAGAAAAAAGTAAACAGGGAGAAAGCAAGTTACCAATAAAGAAAGGGAACAAAGAAAGAAAGAAAGTACGAATGAATGAATGAATAAAGGAAAAGGGGAACCAAGCAAAGAAAAACGGATATTGTGAGAAAGCAAGTAAACATGCGAGAAAGAAAGAAAGAAAGAAAGAAAGAAAGAAAGAAAGAAAGAATTAATGAATAGAGAAAAATAGGGACCACAAAAAGAAAAAAAATACACCATTGAGAAAGCAATTAATCAATCGAGAAAGAAAGAAAGAAAGCAGGAAGAAACGGAGGAAGAAAGAAAGAAAGAAAGAAAGAAACAAACAAACAAACAAACAAACAAAGAAAAAAGAAACAAAGAATAAAGTAAAACGATATTTAAATAAATTGGTGCAAATGAAAGGATTCAAAATTGACACGCTTTTCCATTTCACTGGTGCAGACATCAAACAAATGAGAGTGTTATCGGCTTCTCTATCATCTTTCTTTCTTTCTTTTACCGTCCTTTCCCTTTCTCAGAGTCATTGATATATTTTTTTTCCATCTATTCCCGCAATCAAACAGAAATGGCCCATTATATACCTGAAGCAATGGCGGGACGTAACGTACGTGCTAACTAATTTAGAAACCAAAGAACAAGTACAATTATTATAAGATAATTGAATTTTTTTTTGTGTCGTGTCTAGAATCTTTTCGGAATGTCGTTTTTACACGTCAGTGTTTCAAGCACCTGGTAATTCGATTTACACTAAAGAATCTACAAATACGTTTCGGGACAAATCTCAGTAGAATCCGATGTATTATCCTTAAATGCCAGAATAATATGACAATGTAAATATCACCAAAATATTTTATTTGTAGTGAATTGTGCGGCAATCTGTATTAGGCGAGGTTACGTTTGATCAAATAATTTTGTTGCTGATAAGAATGAAAACTTTCTACCTTAAAAATGAATGCAACACGAGGATGAATTATATATATATATATATATCTATATAAAGAACAACATTGCTCACAAAAGGAGAGGAAGACTGTTTGTACCGATAGCTAAAAGATAAAAGAATGAAATAAACCGCAGTGTGTGCGTAAGTGATAGGGATAGAGAGAAGGAGAGAGTGTGTGTTTGTCGGTGTGGGTGTGGGTTTGCGCGCGCAACTTCTCCACGTGTTTGGATTGAAATTTAGTAGTCGGTTTACCTGGGAAAATAAATTTCCACCGGCGTAGATAAGTACCAATGTTGTTGCAACATCGCGGATTAAAAAAAGAGGGAGAACGTTCGTGTCTGTTCCCATTTCAGTCCTGAATAGAACGACATCTGGCGGGCGTTCTAGCAAACAAGGTGGGTTAATAGCCACATATTAATTATTATTTAATTAATTATATAAAAAATATCATAATTAATATTAACTAATGTTCCTATTTTTAGGATAAATAGATTCTACAAGAGGTGACTTTGTCCGAAAGCTGGCTTTGTCGTTGCAGGAAAACCCGATATTTATTAGTAAGAAGCTTCAATGGTGATCCCAATAGAATTGAATGCGATCGATATCAATATATTTGAGAGTAACTGATGCAATTCCAGAAGAAATTGTGGCTTTTGAAAGATAGATAGATAGATAGATAGATAGATAGATAGATAGATAGATAGATAGATAGATAGATAGGTAGGTTAAATAAAATAGATCAGTCAGTTATGTGCCATGCGTAATACACATGACTGACAAGGCAGATTTTTTTTCCGCAGTAGGGTGCCATTTCTTTCTGCGGTAGACCAGTTGTCATCCTAGGCTACAGAAACCAGGACCGTCCTGCTATTTACCCATAGCTGGGGGGGAGAGGATTCACACCTTTTCCAAGGGTATTAGCACGTAAGTGAATGTAATGGATTCGACTGAAATTCGAACTCGGCTTTCCGAGAGAATAAAGGTGAGACAAATAGATATAGATTAAAGAGAATGAGATAGATAGATAGATAGATAGATAGATAGATAGATAGATAGATTCTGGTAACTATGGTGGAAAAAGACACTACATATGGAAAATTATGCTATTATATTTGACAGGAAACATGTCTGTGTTTAAGGGCAAATGTTCCAGGTTACATAATAAATTAGTCGATGTGTGATAAAACCCAACTTGCCAATAGTCAAATAGCAGATGCCGTATAAACAGCTCCCATAAGATCTATGCCATTAGTTAGATATATAGACTGATATTGGTCTTAGGTGGCAAAATAATTAAGAAATAAACTGAATCTATGATGCAAAATTCACAGCCGCATCTGATCCATGGTCCGAAACGAATCTTTCTCTGGCAAGTAGGCAAACTAAATAAACATATCTATGTTCAAAATTTGGCTTCCCGCTGTTGTTTTGATCCCCGAAATATAAAGGCGTTAAGCCGGGTTTGCATTTTCTAAAGGATCTTTTTTGTAGCGAGCGGTTGTTGGGATTCGGTTTCAAATCTCATCCTAAGCCGTTGAGTTCGCTTTCTCACAACTACTTGTAAAATTACATTTCCCTGAACTGAAAAAAAAATAGTTGTATGTATCCAGGGTAATCTATAAGAAAAAATTTCCCTGAACTTACAGTAACTTACAAAGATAGTTCAATGTATTTAGTGTAATCTATAAAACTATTGCCCTGAACTGACAGTGTAATCTATAAAACTGAACTTAGAGTACCCTATGAAAATAGTTGAACGTGTTCCGTGTAATCTATAAAATTATTTACCTCAAGTGACAGTACTGTACGAAATAGTTGAATGTATCCAGGTTAATCTATAAAAAGCATTTCCCTAAACTGATAGTACCCTGAAAAAATAGTTGAATATATCCAGGTTAATATATAAAAACGTTTCCTTGATCTGAGAGTACCCCACAAAAATAGTTAAATTTATTGACTGCATTTAATTTATTGACAGCATTTTCTAAATGATCTTTTTTGTAGCACAGCGGTTATTGAGCGGGGAATTTGGGTTTCGGGTTCAGATTTCAGGCTAAGCTGTTGCGTTCACTTTCTCACAAATACTTGTTGAATTATATTTCCTTGAAATGACTGTGATTTACAAAAATAGATGAATGTATCAGGGCAATCTATAAAAACATCGCCCAGAACTGACAGTACCCTACAAAAATAGTTGAATGTAACTAGGACAATCTATAAAAACATTTCTCAGAACTGACAGTACCCTACAAAAATAGTTGAATGTAACTAGGACAATCTATAAAAACATTTCTCAGAACTGACAGTACCCTACAAATATAGATGAATGTAACCAGGACAATCTATAAAAACATTTCTCAGAACTGACAGTACCCTACAAATATAGATGAATGTATTGACTGTAAACTATAACGATATTTTCCTAAACTGTCACTACCTGACAAATGAACTTGAATCGCAACTTATATTGATTTATCTTTTACTGGTTCCATAGATTTTTATTAGATCATATTTGTGATTATTTTTATTAAAAATACTGGGGGGTGTCCGAAAAGTAAAATACAGATAGAAATAAAAGAACCGAAAATAAAACGGTTAAAACTGTAAACACAAAGCAACACGAGGGAGTTGCAATAGTTTTTGTAACAGCCAGAACAGCCTCAATATTTTGTGCAAACATATGCGACGCCTCAAATGATCTCTGCTACATTCCAACAGTGAACAGATATAAAAGCATGAAATATAATAAATATTTTGCAATCTAAATACATAAATCTATCTTTGGCTCCCAAAGGAATTGATTGAAGTACACAGGTTCTAGAGCATTTCTTTGAGGATTTTGGCTCGGTCAGAGGGATACTTTCTGAATTACATAATTGTGGATCATGACAGTTGGGTGCATGACGTTATCGTGGAGGCAAAGATTGGTTTCTGGCGCTGGAAACATCCACTCTCATCGATTGCACTCAATTCAAAATTCAATGGTCAGCGAAGAAATTTCTAACTTTGTTCTCAAATGTAAAGTCAGCCATCTTAGCGAGGACCATCATTGTCTGGCACTACAGTATCACAAACAGAGAACTGTACCTAATAACCTCATCGCCAGAGAATTTTCAACAGCAGCAACACCTAAAATGGCTAACACATGTAACTCGAAGAGAAAATAATGATATAATCAAGAGGCTGATGTTCCACATTAATTCAAATAAAAGGTTAGGAAGGAAAAACCCATCAATACTGAAAGGAACAATAGCAGTTACTGGAACTTGAGGAACTTATTTACTTGAAAAATTGCTTAAATAGAACTATTTTATAAAGTTCTAGAGAAAGTGCATTTCTTTGAAGATTGTGGCTCGGTCTGAGAGATACTTTCTGAAGTAAATATTCAAGGATCATGACAATTGGGTGTATTACGTTATCGTGAAGTCAAAGTTTGGTTCCTGACCCTGGAAACATACATTGTCACCTATTTCACTCAATTTAAAATTCAAGGGTCAGCGGAGAAATTTATAACTGTGTTCTCGAATGCAAAATGTCTACTTTTCATTGAATTCAAAAAGGCAGAAAGTTAACTCAATCGGATATTCGACAGACTTAAATAAACTATTCGTCGAAAGAGGCCCAAATATTTGCGTAATGGCCCACAACAACGCCTCGTGAGAAAAAATGGCGTTAGCAATATATGAAACTATAATCTGGAATTAGAATCAACACAGTGATGGTACATACACCGAATCCATCAAAATTAAGCATGTGGAATTAGTAAATACAAAATACTTCAAACACTTTTGTATATGGATCAGTTATAAACAAATTTAGTATAATAAAGAAATTTAACATAGAATAGGCTACGCTATGGGTAGGTTCACCCATCACTGCAAGTTGCTGCAAAAGCAAAACATTGACATAAGAACATGAGCCGTGCTCTTAAATAGCTTCATATGAATGTCATGGATGACATTCAAGTTCTTGAACACAGCATATATTTCCCTAGTGTTACTTTTGTCCAACAACAGAAGCTTGTACAAAACCAAAACATTAACCTAAAAACTTGAGTCATGTTCTTATATATGGCCTTATACGATTGAAACTTCCAATGGATTTCATGCATGGAACCAAACAGGTTCAGAAATATCTATAATATCGGTTGTATATAACCGCATACTCAGATCAATGTTTAAAATGGCTTCGGGCGAATGAAGCCTGGACGTCCCAGCTAAGGACCATCTTAGCTAGGACCATCTTAGCTAGGACCATGTTGGCGAGGACCATCTTGGCCAGGACCATCTTAACGAGGACCATCTTAGCGAGGACCATCTTGGTGATGACCATCTTAACGAGGACCATCTTAACGAGGACCATCTTAACGAGGACCATCTTGGCGGGGACCATCTTGGTGATGACCATCTTGGTGATGACCATCTTGGTGATGACCATCTTAGAGAAGACCATGTTAGCGAGGATCATCGTCGAACCGCTTTGACTGGCACGATAGTATCAAAAACATAGAACTGTACCAAATAAAAAGGACCTCATCGCCAGAGGATTTTAAACAGCAACAACGACTAAAAAGGACAGCACTTGTAACTCGAAGAGAAAATAATGATATAATCAAGACGCTGACGTTCTACATTACCTCAAATAAAAAATTTAGGAAGCAAACCCCCATCAATAGTGGAAGGAACAATACCAGTTACTGGACTTGAGAAAACTATTTTCTTGAAAAATTGCTTTAATGGAAATATTTTATAAAATTCAACCGACAGTAACACTGGCACCTGTGTCAAGGAATACTGAATACTTTCGCATGAACTATCGGTTAATATTACCATTACCATTACCACTTGTTGGTATGTTTTATCGCACCCCCGCATAGTCTAGTTCAAACGTTTCTCCTGCAGGTGGCCATCTGTTTGAACCCTTCAAATGATATTTATCCGAGAAGCGGACTTTTAGAATTTTTTATCTCGTCAAATTTTTTATCTCGTTAAATCGTCAAAAAGAAAAAAAATCTGAATTTGACTATATAAAAAAAATCTAAAACTCCCAGCATCCTTCGTTTTGTAGTCTTGTGTCGAATTTAGTCCGATGAAGTCCTAAAGGACGAAACGCGTCACAAGTAAATCTTTTCCAACTTTGTCATGCAATTCCCCCATTAATGTATTTATCCAAGACTATTCTGTAGCAGAAAGACAGACATTACAATATTGTCTTTTATATAAAACAGATTAAAAATTCTTCAAATATTTAATATCTAATGTGTGCTTAAGTTTTGTAACTTATAACAACGACTGTTTATTTTTATTTATATTTTATTTTACCGACAGATGATCCCAAAGCCCAGTAAGTTATTTGGGAAACCTGATCTGCTACGTGCCTCTGAGCCGTCTATGTCAACTTCTAATGAACTTTCCGAGACGGCCAGCTACAATGTGAGTCCCTTGTTTTGTTCATTTTAGCGTTTCTTTTCATCGCTTTCCTTTTTATTTATTTATTAAAAACTAACCTGATGTCTCTAACGTGACTGACGAGTCTTCTTTAAACGACGATACTGCAGGTTCACACCCTTTATGAACCGAGGTAATGCCAATTAGAAATACCGAATAAGTGATGGACTTTATAAATTAAAAATGATTATAACGTAGAGTGCTCGAGAAAAAAAACAGAAAAATCAATGGGAATTAACATTCGAGATTTACGATATAGAAAGGGATGTAAGAAAAGCATTAATTGGTTCCAATTAACGGTTACAAATGCAAAAAATCAAGTATCTCTAAGTATTTTATTAAGAATCTCTATAGTGGAAGTAAATGCTAGGGATAAAAAGGACAGTGAAAAAAAGAGGTTAAACTATATATTAAAAGAAATATGTACATTAGGTATAAACTTTGTATTGTTTACAATATTTTTTTTTACTGGTTACGATTATTTATCTTCATTCATTTTACCGCCATTTTCCTATGAAAACATAGCAACAAGTGGTAATGGTAATGGTAATATTAACCGATAGTTCATGCGAAAATATTCAGTATTCCTTGACACAGAATACGCCTTAACATTCCCGTACCCATAATAAGAAATTCCAAGTTTATACATTGTTTTAAATACAATTCAAACAATACAACGTGATACTGTCATAGGAAAATGTGAAGATTTTGATGATAAGAAGGATAGATATAAACTGAAGAGGCTAAGATTGCAGTGTTCGCGGAAGTATCGACGCGGGAGTCTGTTTCACAATGTAGGAGAGCATGGGAAACTACTAAGTGGAACTTATTGAAATACGGAGGGAATAAGGTTGATTCGACTCAGTGGATGTAGCGTGGGCGGACTTATGTGTAAGGTCCGAATTGGTAGAACGTAGAGCTATTCACATTATTCGGACAATTGTCCTCATCTTTGTTGCCATATTTATAATGTACGCTCCGGCCTACTTCAGTTGGTTGGAATGTCGATCTGAACCCTTTATTTCGATCACTGGGGTAGACTGTTCTAGTTCCACGTGCCATGTCTAATGGATGCCAGTTATCTCTTGAGCACTCTTTTAAGAATAGTAATTGTTGGTTATTGGAATTCATTCCGTATACACCAATTATATACTTGTATATATATATATATATATATATATATATATATATATATAAGGTGTTTCGTTTAAGACGGATTATATATAAGGGTGTTTCATTAAGACGGATCAAAATCAGTATTAAATAAATCAGTGTTATTGTTGAAAATTTATTTATTTCTCTATTGGATCCTGATATATAAGTCATGGCAATGATGTGTGGAAAATAATATTGCCCAGATATCTGCCAACTCTGAAAAAAAAGAAAAAAAATATCTTTAGATTCTTAAACTTAACATTTAAAATCGGTCCAAGTTATTGGGTGTTGACTTCAATGCATATTTTAATATTTACATACTATATATATATATATATATATATATATATATATATATATATATATATATATAGAGAGAGAGAGAGAGAGAGAGAGAGAGAGAGAGAGAGATAGATAGATAGATTCAAAATATTGAGCACTTTAATCCATAAATAGAGGATACCTTATGTCTAGAATTTTATTATATATATAAATAATCAATAACATTGAATGATTTTTTCCGAGAGTTATTCTCGGTGCTGAATTCGTTCCTTGCGTTTATTTTAACAGAAAATTCCGGACGATTTATTCTGCGGCCTTCTGTAAGTTTTAAAATTTATAAGGAAAAAGAAACTATCTCTTACCGAAAAATTGGGACGAACAAGAAATTGGGTGAAAAAATTTATGAATTTCTACACCTGATGAAGGCCGTAGAATGAAACTGTTGAATCACTGTGGTTACATGTGATGAGTTTAATAGACGAACAAATTTCTTGGGTGGATAATAAATCTTCTTAAAATTATAATATGTATCTATATTGTCATTTTATTTTCTCTCTGAATTTCTGGGATGAGGAGATCATTATTTACATTTATATTTATATTCAAACTAATATCCTCATCTTTTTTGTCCTATTTTTCTATTATCTGTAGAACGTCTTTGTTCATATATTCAGTTCATAGTATTCTCAACATCCTTCTGTAGAACCACATTTTTGTTACTTCAAATCTATTCTTCATCTGTGAGGAAATTGTCCCCCATTTACTACCATATTACAGATAACTGATATTATCCCCCGATTGATTATTTATATTTATAACCTCTACAGTGAGACTCCCCCCTAACGGAACTGGGGACCCCCAACAGGATTTATTCTCGATGCGCGTAATCTTAACAATATAAGATACGTCGATGGCACTGTGTTAATGGCTGAAAGTAGTACCTTTATCCAAAGAAAAAAAAATCATAAGAGTTAGAAATTAGAGATATCAAGTACAGAAGGTTAAATATTTGGGAAATGTTTTAAGAGAATATCGACACCAAAATCTAAACAGATATTTCACTAGCGAAAGAGGAATTCCAAAAACTAAACAAACGCTGAGAAATAGAAAAAAAATCGTTACAAAGAAAAGAGTGCTGGATTTTTCGATGATATCCATCCTCTTATATGACAGTGAATGCTGAACAATCACACCACTGATAAAGAAAAAATACAGTTTTACAGAAATGTATTGATCATTCTAAACGGAGTGAGTAAGCAACAAGGACGTCCTTAAAAGATGGTAACAAAAAGAACAATTATACTCAGAATCAGGAATAGAAAGTTGAAATCCCTTGGATACATAAGGAAGAATGGCTTGGAAAACTTAATCTTCATATGTTATGATGTGGACAAAAGGGATAGGAGAAGGCAGCGGACCATCTCCCTGACAAGCTTGTGTTAAATGATGATGGAACAAGAAGCAGGTATCATAGCAGAGGGGGAAAAACTAAGGGATTGGCAGTTTTGGAAAGCCATGATCACCCATATCCTAAAATGACGTAGCACATATCAAGTAACTCTGCGACTGCTACTGGTACCATATAATCTATTACTACCTACCGCACTGTAGGATCATCGTTCGACTAAACCGGTTCCCAGGATTTTCTTGCGAGAAATGTAGCTAGATACCTAACAGGATTAAATCAAGGCCCGCCAAAGAACATTTGAAAATTATTTTAGGGTCAACGGCGATCTAGCACAATGGGCTCTATAGTCATATATACAGCAAGTGAGGTGATAGCGTGCCGTCACTGGACGGAGGGCTTTCTAGACTGAAGTCAACGGCCAGGACAAAAGGTTACCACGACGGCATCAACGGTGACGTGTCCTAAGCACAGCAAGGCTTCAAGTTTGAGGTCATCGCATGTGGTCTGATCTAATTATCCATGACACGCTAAGCGTGAATGAATGTTTTTCCAGCTTTCAGCCCAGATATCTGGGAGAATTGATCAGTTGCTTAACTACCTAGCGACCTTGCAACCACACCAGGTCATGGGAATAATGGTATTGATTTAAATTAAAACTAACAATCCTGGCTGTATAACACGTCTTACCTCACTGACACAAGTCTCAGTCAGATTGTAAAATGTCTATATTTCGGAAATATGTTCACACTTCTTTCCTGTCTTTTGAACAGGAGTAGAAGTTTTATCCCTTCTCTCCTGTTTAGGATTGGATTTCCGGTTCCTTCTAAAGTCGCCTTCTACTCTATATTTCTAACGTATCCGACTGAACTTTGAAATTTTATATATTAATTATTTATTTCCTTTTTTTTTCTCTTCTTCTCAATAGGTTTTGATAGCTTCACCTATCGTCCGGTTTATCCCTTGTTTCCATCTTAGGATTCGGTTTCCGGTTCCTTTTTATGGCCTTTCACTCCCATTAACCCCTTGCGTCTTCGTAGCATTATCACCTTGCTTGGATTGAATTGGTTAAAAAAATACCAGGTTAAATGTTATAAATACGCATTTCAGGCGTTTTCGGAATTTTCTGAGATCTTCAAGTGCGTCTTTGTTAACGAGATTTTAAATGAATCTCCCTAGAGATTCGTAGATGTCACAGACACTGGACTAAATGTCTAAAATATATAGTGATATATTTGAATGATGAAATAGAAAAGAAAAATGCTTGCTTTATGTCGTTTCTAATTTTATGCTAGAGAACTTTAAAGTAACATCAAGAATCACGACCGGTTCACAGAAACCGTTTTTTTTTTTTATTACGAAATATTCTGCCCTTTCATATTTCTGCGAAGTGCTGCATCAGCGTCAATAGATAAGCGGCCATTTTACAAGTATTAATTATACTTCTTCTCTGCATGAAAATATGCAATATATATCCGGTTCCACTTGTAAATCCCTTGGGAATTGACAGTCTGGAGGAAATTTTGTTTTGATAAGGATTATACAATTAAAAGGTATTAATAGCGGGTAAACGTAATATTAATTGAACCTGACTGATATTAGGAGGTATAATTTTATTTACATTATTTACAGCCGAACTATTGTCCTCCTATTGTTGTTATTATCATAACGTTTCGGCCGTCGGACCATCTAACCATTTCAGGTGGATTTCAATCCAGCTAACCTTTAGGAAATGTTTAAGTGAATCCTTTATTTACAGCGTATCTTCTGCTCTTTCCACTGTCAATATTTAGGGATATCTCGTCTTCTAACGACTTAAACATAGAAAAAAAGATTAAGTGCTCCTTGCCTTGTTTTCTAAGTTTAAGTTGTTAGTACCCGGCCTAGAAATTGTCTCACAATGGATAAATGTGTTTGTTCGTGAATTTCGTGATATTGTAGTTGCAGATTAGATAAAGGAGCGTATTGGAGATAGAAAATTTAATCAACTCTATAGAAACATGGATTTACAATGGGAGGAAATTGGCAAGGAAAAGAAAAAAAACAAGAACATACATATAGCAATATAATATAAAGACAACAAATAATATTAGAAACAGCTGACCGGTTTTCGTGCCTCTCTCATAAGATATCGATCGCGGAAATAGAATACTGTGGACAACAACTAAAAGAAGAACGCGGATAAGAAATATACGTTTATTAATAATATATCAATGTCATTAAAGTTATGCTATAATGAGTCCCAACAGCCATTCCTTTTGTTTATACAGAGAAATCTCTCTAGATTTAATAAAAATTGTTTCAGTTTCAGTACATAACCCTTTCCATCCCTATTTGTCTTTCAGTCTTTGTCTCTGGATACCTAACCGTAAAACCAATATGAGTGAGGTGACATAAGCTCCCAGAAGAAGTACCGGGAAAAATAAGGGGATACGACCTCTTCGGAACAGGGAGATCAGGTGTCTTATTTACATATAAAGTCACAAAGACTATAAGTAGCTACGGCTATTACCCATGAATCAGTTGATTGCATACTACTTCGTGTGAGTCAGTAATACTACATTACATTGAATATGTCTTTCTTTTCCATCAATTGCTTCTCCTCAATATATTGTCACCGGAGTGTATAATATGCCATTTGCATCCACTACAGTAGGTTAATACTATCCTCAAAAGGTGACATCTACCAGATAAATGCTTACAGATTCAAGTACAAGCAATTAATATTTAACTACTTATAGATTCAATCATTGACCATTATGTAACTGACTATAGACTCAAGAGTAAACAAGTAATATTTACCTACCTATTGACTCACGAATAAACTACCAATTGTTAGCTACTGCTTATGTACTTAGAAACAAGAGTATCACAAAAATACTAAATGAATTAAAATTAAATATGTTAACAATGATTTATTTCCCGTCACATCTACCAAAGCAACCCAACTTAACCCTATTCATAAATGTATATATATTTTTAAAAATTTCATAATATTTCTTTTTTTTTATAATATTTACCTCTTATTTTTTCCTCTTTCACAACCACCTTTTACCTCCTCCTCTCTTTTAATTTTTACAATTCCATCCTAGCTTAATTATATAAATCTATCACTAAAACCTGTCTGGTTTCATCGAAAAAAGTCTACGCACTGATCCAAAGTATGCATATCTATTTTAAAGCTTAACGATTGTGCATTTTTTAAAATCTTTTTACCATAAAACCCCTAAGACGCAAGGGGGACTACTACGTGTTTAGAATAGGAATTATGGAGACAGATGACAATTGGCTTCTGGATTTAAATTTTTGAAGAACGGACTTGACTGAAAAGTAAGAAGCAGGAAGACTGTTCCACAAACGAGATGTGCGAAAGAGAAAAAAACTAGTAATTTCAACTGAAAAATGAGAACAAAAAAAGAAACGTGTCTTGACAAATCTAGTCAGTAAAGTCTAGTAAAGTGTCATACGCTATACACGCTTGGTCGATCATGTATCTTACGATACATGACTGACAAGGCAGATTTTTTTTTTTTTCCGTAGTTGGCATTTCTTTCTGCAGTAGACTGTTTGCCAACCAAGGCTAAAAACCAAGTCTGCTCTGCTATTCAACTGCTGGAGTTGAGGAAGGGAAGTGATGGACTCAGACTTTTCCGAATTAAGTGAATGTTAAGAACTCGACCGGAATTCGAACTCAGCTCTCCGAGTTGATATCCATTACACCACAATGCATACCCAGTCAAGTACTACATTTAAATTCGTAAAGTTATACAAATAGGCCAAATAATGATTTTAATATTTTTGTAAGAGATAAGTTTTGTTACCTGATTTGTGGATTGTCTTCTTCAAATAAAGAAAAGGTTACCAGAAAAATAAAGTTCTTTATGTTATGGAGGAGTAAATTCCATCAAGTCACGGGAAACGTATCTTGACAAATTAAAAGTTTAGCAAATTTGTGCAATTCTCCGGGATTATCGGTAACAGTTTGTGTAATTTATCGTATATTTTGGTGTATATACGGACTTGATTTTTGGGGGCAAAAATTTTAACACGTTCAGAAAAAAATATATGTGTATTGCGCCTCCGTTCACTAAAAATGCATGATTGTTAACCTTCTTCAAAAAAACTACCTGCGTATTATGCGACCCCCTTATTTTTGGGTCAAAGTAAAACTGATGGTCAAAACTCGCGCTATCCCCAAGTATATACGGTACTTGGTGGTCTCTGATTGAACTGCAATAATCCAGCGTAATATGTTGATGAAGCCTGAAAGTACAATTGAATTTTACAGGTTCCACCGGAAGAAAAGATCATCCATAATTAAAATTTATCTTTTCTTAAAATTTTGTAACATTTATCACCAACCCGGCAGACAACATAAGGTATAGTTCTCACGGGAAACAGCCTTAAACTCTGTTTACAGCTAAAACGGAAAAAAAGTAAATAGATCAATAATTCTTCCGTTAAACCTGTTTTAGGTTACAATTAACGTTAAAATATTATGCGAAAATCAAAGACGAATTAATGAAGTCATTTTCTAAAAGATTATTTTTAACCAAGCTTTTAAAAACCACTTTTGTAATGCAATTCAAAACCAATGAAATAAATTTTTAAAAAAAAGAAAGTTGATTGCTAATAGATTTTTTCACGCTTGTAGAAGGGCAGAGTATTTAGCACAGAACGTCTTAGAAACTAAATTAAGTTGTCGAAAAGAAAATATGCCACTTTTAAAACATTTCCTCGGTATTGCTATTTATTTAAGTAGAGGTTAACAAAATGTTAACTACACAGAAAAATCGTATTAAAGTTTTTGATGGTGGAAATGGAGGAAGATTGGCTGGCGTAAATTGAAAATTTAAAAAAAATACTGGAAATAATAAGAGGTTTAAACTGTTGAAATGACTATTGTTTTTAAATTATTTTTTTTTCAATGTTATTTCATGTGTACAATAAACGTTCAATCGTCAATTTCAATTTATTTCTCACGGAAAAAGTATTTGGAAACAAAGAGCGTAACGCAAAGGAAAAAAAAAAGAAAAGGAAAGAGAACGATAGGAAAAATGAATAGAAGGAAAGATAAAAGATAAGAAAAAGGAAAAACAGGCAAACGAAAGAAAAACAGATGGAAAGAAAGAAGAAAAGAAATGAGTGAAGAAACAATTCAAGTGTTAGAAAGATAACATAAGTAAAAATAAGTAGAACAAAGTAACGTGTTGAAAATCAAAAGAAACATTCGAGGGAAAGACGAAGTTTAAAATTCGAGACGACTTCAAAAGAGGGAGTGAGAAATCGGTTCAGGTATGAATGAGAAAAGAGAGAGAAGAAAAACGGGAAAGAATTTAGAAAAGAGAAATTGTAATATCATGAGTGAAAGTGAAGACAAATAAAAAAAAGAAAAAACAATTTATTCATTCTTGTTATAATAGGATATATATATATATATATATATATATATATATATATATATATATATATATATATATATATATATATATATATAAAAAAAAAAAATAACACTAATATTCCATGGTCATAATTTATTCCATTGGAATCGTAAATACGATCCAAATCATCAGACCTACAAATTCAAAATGAAAACAGAAAAAACAACTCCGGAAATCAAAAACGAATTTAGAGAAAAAAGTAAGTATGAGGAGGGGGACATGAAACCTTAACAGGTATATATATATATATATATATATATATATATATATATATATATATATATATATATATATATATTATTTATTTAGATATATATATATATATATATATATATATATTATGTATTTAGGTAGCAATCATTCATTTATGCATGTTTCATTAAAAACGGCAGACAAGTTACTACGATTAAGATTTTTATTTAATTTTTCTTGTGTTCGAACAAGTGTTTTCTTTTTGGGACACAGAATGTGTTCAAATGTTCTATAATTCCGATAATCTAATTAAGTATATGAGTTGTGTGTCTGTTTTTAATGTTATAGAGACGTTTTATTTACCGAACACCGTTAGCACATTGTGGCCGTGTTCGTAGTTAATACTATAAAGTGCTGGCCTCATTTTTTTTATTATTATTAAGGCTTCCATTATATTTAATTTTTTTTTTTTACAGGGGGATGAGACTATTATGTTTGTGTTTTCTACTAGAATGTTTCGGATGGAGTCTGGTAAGTTTGTGTGTGTGTTTAAATGGGTTCTAATAGAGCTATGGTCAAATTGGTGTAATATAAAGCGTCTGGATAGGCATGTAATCATATAACTGATGTAATTATTTATGAATTCGGTTTGATCAGGAACACAGTTCCTTAAGGGGCATTTGAATTCATAGATAATGTTCGTTCGTTGTAATTTTAACTTTGCTGGTGTGTTGCTATTTTTAAGGATAAGGTTGGCTGTCTTAAATTTTTTGTAGTAGACAATTCATTTGATTTCTTTATTTGGGTCAATTAGGGTTGTGTATGTCTTTATAATATTTCTAAGGGAAGATTCATCTTATTTGGTATTAATTTGTAGAAAATATTTATGTAATTTTTGACTATGTATATATATTATATTATTAATTATACTCGGTTGGTAAAAAAAAACCAGATGGCACAACTTGCTAGTATA
This sequence comes from Acanthosepion pharaonis, assembly GCA_903632075.3. NCBI lineage: Eukaryota > Metazoa > Mollusca > Cephalopoda > Sepiida > Sepiidae > Acanthosepion > Acanthosepion pharaonis. Next base: position 2,180,677 of record CAHIKZ030001391.1, on the reverse strand, counting down.
TCAAAACAAATTGGTATCCGATAAAAAAAATTGGAAAAAAGAAAGAACTAGAAACATCTGAACAGGGCAAAAAATCGTCCAGTGCCCTAAATTTCCAGTCCAAAGAAAAAAAGGTCCCTAGGTAGGTAGAAAACTAGAAGAAACCTAGGTAGATAGTTCGTGGCTCTTTAGGATATATATATATATATATATATATATATATATATATATATATATATATATATATATATATATATAGGATTTATTATATATATATATATATATATATATATATATATATATATCGTGGCTCTTTAGGATTTATTATATATATATATCGTGGCTCTTTAGGATTTCTTATATATATATATATATATATATATATATATATATATATATATATATATATATATATCAGTTCCCAAGTTGGCATCTACGCAGACGACGCCACTATTTACTCCTGCCTCAATAGTAAATCTAGTATCGTTGACAAAACTAACCTGGCTGCTGATATCGACAAGGACCTCCAATCTGTGGTTGACTGGGGCAGGAAATGGCTTGTAAACCTTAATGCTCTCCTTTACCCATCACAGAGAACCCTTCCTGCCTCCCATTAGAATGGCTGATTCCTAACTCTTCTTCAGCGACTTGTTACGCCTGCTTGGTTTCACCCTGTCCACTGACATGAGATGGAACAAATACAATTGAATCAATAGCTTCATCTACCGCAAGGAACGTTGGCTCTCTGCGTCGTGCCGGAAATTTTTTTCTCATCTGAGTCTATCCTCCAAATCTATAAACCAACCATCCGTCCTTGAATGGAATATTGCTGTCATATATGGTCGAGTGGTCACGCTGTACGTCTCGAGATCCTTGACAAAATTTCAGAGACGAATATGCAATATGATAGGTCCTGATCGGGCATCTAGTCTACAGTCGTTATTCCGCAGACGTGCTGTTGCCTCCCTCGGTCTCTTCTACAAGTATTTTCACGGCAATTGTTCCGACGAGCTACTTTCACTGATTCCTGAACTAAATGAATTTAAACGAGCTACTAGGCTTGCATTTCGGTCCCGCCCTTTTACTGTCAAAACGGTAAAATATAACCATCTCTTCTACTCAAATAGCTTCTTCTCCCGCACTTCCCGTCTGTGGAACTCCCTTCCTCTTACTTCCTTTCTCGATGACTATAATCTTCAAATATTCAAGTGTAATGTCAATCGACATCTGACACCCTGAGCTTGTTCCCCGTCCTTCTCTGTATCCTTTACTCAAACACACCTCTTTACTCTTGTTCTCAATCCTCTGTAATCCCTTGCGTGTTATTGCCACTCTCTCTTTGCTTGGGGTGAATTGCCTTCACATATATATATATATATATATATATATATATATATATATATATATATAGTTGCGTTGATGTGAGTTTGTGACCTAGGGTTTCACGTCCTTTGCAATCGTCAGACAAACCATATATATATATATATATATATATATATATATATATATATATATATATATATATATATATATATCAACCATTCAAAAGTATTGGGTCGCCCGCAAAATTGTTATTTCTCATCCTAAAACTGTTATTTTCAATGAAACAAGTTAAGCACCACAATGCATTTATTTATTATACTAAATACGAATTTCTCAAGTTTCTCAATTTTATGAGGGAAGTCTGGAATGAAAAATCATCCCCAAAATAAACTATGGTAACATGAAAGTAGCCATTAAGACCCTCACACATACAAAGGTATTAAAACTGGATCCATCAACATGTATTCCAAGGCTCTCATGATTTTATGATTTTTAAAGGCTCAGTTTGTCTTTTCTTCCGTTAAGTGGTGTAATAATGACATGTATGTCATCAAACATTTCTAGGAAAATAAATGCCTCTTAATGGGAAATTATATACCTGCTATGTTGACCTCACAGCAGTATAAGATCACATCAATAGAGACTTCCTCTTCTCACCCATTATAAACCTCCTCCACAAACTTTTACATGCATGACGAGGATCCTAATACCGAAACATTTCAAACCTCATCAGGAGTACAAGTAGCAAATAAATGTCGCTGTCCATTTAATCTGTTCGAAGACTATACCCTGAAATATAAAGAGTGTTTCATTAAGAGGGATCAAAGTCAGCAGTAAATAAATCAGTGTTATTGGTGAAAATTTATTTATTTCTCTATTGGATAATGTTATTTAAGTCATGATAATTATGTGTGAAAAATAATATCGCCAAAATGTCCGCCAAGGCTTTGGCGGCACCCACCCACCCGACTCAATGGTCAAAATTTTTGATGACGTCTCTCCATAGTTGTTCCTTGATCTCACCAATATGCCTTATTGTCTCATCTTTCAACTGTTAAATTTTTGTTGCCTTGTTGGCATAGACCTTACTTTTGAGATGACCCCAAAGGAAGACATCTAAAGGCGTCAAGTTGCACGATCGTGATGGCCAATTGACTTTGATGTTTCGAGAGATTATGAGACCTGGGAACTTCTCATTCAATGAAGCCATTTTCGTAATAGGCTTCCCTAACTTTAACACGTTTTAACATGTATTGATTGTTAATCTTTCCATGGTTGAAATTGCCATAGACTTAAGTCGTTAAATCTGAAAGAAAAAAGAAAAAAAAACATTATATGCTTAAACTTAATTCCCATTTAAAATCGGTCCAAGTTATCAGAAAACCCTTTACAAGCACAGATGTGAAGATATAGGCACTGATCATTTAAGCATTCCATACCACATCTCGAACGAATCATCAAGCAAAAAACAGCAATCCTGTTTTCCCTCCTCAGGACAATGTACTGAAATTCAATTTAAAAATTTCAATGCAGAGTCGATCGCCATCTTCTGACTTCCTAAAACCTGTTTCATTATTGTCCTTCCCTCATTTTCCTCAATAAATTTGTCTCCATCACTCCCTGTAGATCCCTGCATCTTAGTGCCATTATCGCTTTGCTTGAGGCGAAATGATTAAAATAGATTCTAAAAACTGATGCTTGAACATCCTCTGGTATCGAATGCGTGTTTTTCGAAAGCATTCTCTATAACTGAAGTCAATGAGTCTGGCTGGAACGTCGATATTCTACACAAATACTCCTTTAAGGTGAAGAATTGTATGGACCTTATTGAGATATACCTGCCCCTAAGGTAAAACACAAAGAAAATAATCGAACAATGTCAAATCAGTAAAAACGTGACGAGTGATAAATATTTGAATATTCGTTGAGAATCTGTGATCGATAAAATTTCATATAAATTCTATGATACATATATATATATATATATGTGTGTGTGTGTGTGTGTGTATTGTCATCCACAGACAGTTTGTTTCGCTGTATCACAGCTCATCAGTGTGTCTAGACATCCGATTGCCTCAAGCCAGGATCGAAACCCGATTGATTTGGCATCAGTCGGAGTTTTTTTCTCTTAAGCTATCAGCTCCCGGCAGAGAAGTTGAATTTTTACGTATTTATTTTTGAATAAACACGCCAGTGACTCAGAGTGCTCGATTCATAGAAGAGCTTTGCATTATTTAATCTCCTATAATATATATATATATATATATATATATATATATATATATATATATATATATATAGGTAAAATGAGAACAAATTAGGTATAATTCCACTGTCCGTAACATTTAATTTAAAAAGGGCTCAATACAGAGTAGTGCTAAATATTATTTATTATAGGTGATTACGTTTCCTAGGGCGATGTGAAATTACTGACGAGTGAAAGATTAATTTAATTTCAAAAGCAGAATACTTCTTTTTTTCGAAAAAAAAAACAGAATTAGAGTAGACTTGTGGGTTTTACCAGGACTAACCAACCAAATGTGACCAAATTAACCGAAAAAAATTATATAGATCATGACATGAAGTTGTCTGCATATAAATCCTAGACAATTTCATACGGGACAGATATAAATAGTTACATTATTTCTTAAAATATACAGAATTATGACGTTCAACTTTCACAAGAACTTAAAGGGAAAGAGGTAGGAAGGTAATTTAACATAATGTTAGCTAGTTATATGCAGGATTTTTAACATGTTTTTGTTTTTAATCTCCCATATATATATATATATATATATATATATATATATATATATATATATATATATATATTTATTTATTTTAGGATATTAAAACAATAACATGTTAACAATCACTTCACAATTACAATTATGTTTCAACTCTACAAATGTAGCTCCTGGGGCGATGACAAACTGCTGGCGAGAGAACGACAGGAGCCACATTTGTAGTGTTGAAACATAATTGCAATTGTGTGGCGATTTTTAACATGTTATTGTTTTAACATCCTAAAATAAATAATATTTAATTCTACTCTGTATTAAGCCCTGTTTTTTATTAAATGTTACGGACACTGGAATTTGTTCTCATTTTACCTGGACATATATATATATATATATATATATATATATATATATATTATTTATGTGTGGTGTGTCTGTGTAATTATTAAAAAAAAAACATATATATATATATATGCTTTATTAGAATGCGAGGCCTGAATAAAGAAAAATATATGTACTGATCTTAAAGGAAGACGAATATGATGCCATAATGAGAATAATAACAAAAATAAATAAAAGCAAGTTTTCGAAATTAAAAGCGACATTTGCTTCACTCTGAATGGGATATCAGAGTCATATTTTTCTAATTCAGCTATTTTGAATGTAGATCAAGTTTTCTGTTAGTTTTTATTTCTGTTTTTTTCTTTGCAATCGACTGAAAATTGGACAAAAATCAAACATTTACCGATGATTTTTGTCGACAAGTCATAAAATATATATTGACAATTTTTAAAATATAATTTAAAATGTTCATATTTGAAACCGTCTTTTTCGTTTTGTGCAGATAATATTCTATAAAGATACGCAGAAAGACTGTGTATACTCGTGTTTAAGTCTAGTTTTTGATGTGCCATTGATGATGCGAAAAATTAGGGAGTCACATACAGATTATTTTTACATCTGGGAATGAGCCTATAAACATTCCAATATTCCATACCCCATTCCAAACAAATTTAGTACTCTAGTCGCTCTTGTTTTCTTTCCACAGACCAATGTACCGACAATTAGTAGGGTATACTTTGCTGATGACATAGGTGTTCGTAGGTGTGATAAAAATGATCTTGAACAAAAAAAATCAACATTTTTTACTGTGTTTCAAGAAGTAAGACTTAAGATTAATTTTTCCAAAACAGAATTTGTGTCTGGAATTGTCTGAAAGCAGTTATTGTACATATACTGAATCCATCATAAAATTTCAGAAAGCGAAGTTAATCAATTCTAAGCCTTTAAAATACGTCGGGGTGTGGATCCGTTATAAGAAATAAACACGGGATAGATGAAAATAGACATTTTGTCCAGCGAAAATACCAGGATATTAACAAGAGAACTGGAGTCATAATTTTAAATAGGCTCGTGAAATCTAGACTCTAGAATCTAATCTCATGGGTGACATTCATGGCGGTCAACTCTTTCAAAGTAGTCTAAAAGAGCTTTTATATACAACCGTTTTGCCAGATCAAAGATTAGAAATGGTTTCATGAAGACGATCATTCATCAGTCCTTATAGAATGGTGCCACAAAATTAATAACAATTTTACCAAATAACTAAAAGCACAGTACTTCAAGGCTTCGAACTGCAACAAAAAATAAAATGGGTACCAAAATTTAGGAGAAGAGAAATAATGACTATCAAGAGGTTGACTTTCCACACTCTCGTAAACGAAAGTTTAAAGAAACAAGAAAAGAAATATGAAGAAAGGAAAGACGCTGAGAAGGATCAGAAATTTAATTAGGAAAGAAAGGAGCATCAAGAGTGATAATGGATAATGTTAAGAAAGAACGAAACGAAGAAAGAAATGAAAAGATTGATAAGAAATATTGTTATAAACAAAAGAAAGAAAGAAAGAAAGAAAGAAAGAGACATCAAGAGTGACAACAACTTTTGTTAAGAAACTCTAAATATTCGGTCGCGAGACATCAAGATTGATAACAACTATTATTAAGGGACTCAAACTATTTGGTCGCGAGATATCAAGAGTGATAAGAACTATTGTTAAGGGACCCTAACTGTTTGGTCAATGAATTCCGAATGTGTCCTGTATGGAAACTGTTATTTCATCATAATCATTATCGTAATCATTATAATTAACTTCAGACAGGAAATATATTCAGCTACTGCAAAAATATTTCATCGGAAGCATCGAAAAGATAAATTGTCGCTTTTTCAGTTATAAACTCACGTAATAAATAAATATTGAATATTTTGCCTCTGGCACATGTTGCAAAAGAATAAGTCTCAGTTGGTAGAATGTAAAGGGAATTTACAGAAAGATTTATTGAAAACTCTATAAAATATTATATTCTCTCAAATATAATACACGGATCCTTCGATTAGTGTAGCTAATGTGTACCTTAAAAGATATGCACTAATCGAAAACGCATTAATCGAATTTAATAACTTATTGCATATTATGTAATTTGTACTTCAAATTTTAGTCTCATTTACAATTAATTTCTAATTTGCGTACCTTTTATTAAAATATAGGCACATATAAGAATATACAATAAAACTGATATAAAATAATATTTATTAATCTGATTTCTTATGAAAATCTTCTTTAGTGTGATTTACCGCATTCTATTTTCTGTTCTTCATATCGTTGGTAGTACTAAGAAATTGTTTTTCAAATTTTCTGCATTTTTTTGTCTCTGTCTTCAACATTGTTTGCTTCGAAACAACTTCCTTTAAATTTTTCAATGAAGCTAAAAAAATATTCTAATTCCTTCTGTGTCATCGTCTTATTATGGCTCGTAGGCAAATATTAAAATTTGAAACTATAAAAAAAAGGAAATTCAATTTAATTTTTCAAAAATAAACCTTATGTATATTTTCTATTATAATCATTAGTATCATAACCTGAATATTTTATTTGTAATCTTTCCATAGTAAATGCATACATTTTTTTTATATTTTGATATTTTATAATAAATGCAAATTTCTGTATCGAATTAAATCATACATTTTTTTTTAAACAAAAAATCAGAAATTTCCTTTTAAGACCTTAAAAAAATACATGAAAATAATTAAAATATTCAAAGATTTGTAATAGAGACAAATATTCAAATATGTATTTTTATTATCGGCTTATATTATAAAATATATCTATTTATAACCATCCATCTTTATCTCTACTCTAATTACTTCGATAACGTAATACTTGACATACAAAATATTTACTCATTTTCAATTTTCAATTTTAGAAAATTTTTAATTAATTGGTAAGTAAAAAAAATAAATTTTCAATTATAGTAATTGAATTTTTTTTTTTTACTTACCAATTAATTAAAAATTTTCTAAAATTTAAAATGAGTAACTATTTTGTTAAACTGAAGAATGTTTTACTGCACTAATCGAGTATTATAGATGCACTAACTGAAATTTAGTATAAAAAACCTTAGCGCACTAATCGAATACACATTAATCGAATACGCATTAATCGAATACGCATCAATCAAGGGATTCCTGTACTGTCAAAAGAAGGAGTCGATATAGAAACAAGTCAAAATTAATCGTTTCTTAAACAAAATCCAAATGTCAACCTATACACAAGGCATGAATCAATAATAATAATAATATATGTCGGCTGCAAACAAGGTTCCAGCGATACACGAAGCATAAACCTAGTTTACCAATGCCGTCAATAATGGCGGTGTTGGGTAATGAATAACGCCTCAGAATGAGAAATCGGAGAGCCGAGTTCGAAATCCAGTCGGGTTCATTTCGCACCAATACGCTTGTGAAAGGTATGAACCCATCTCTACTTCTCCAGTTATGCGCTGAATAGCAGGATAGACTGAGTTCTATAGCCTTGGTTGGTAACCAGTCTGTTGCAGAAAGAAATGGCAGCATGCATCGAGGAAATCTTCTGGCTAGTCAGAATCGGAAAAGATTTGATCACCCAAACGTGTATTACGTACGGCACTTAACTGACTGACTGACTTTTATAAAATAGTTTTCACATGTACGACTTTAAATATATTTTCCTATGATATTAATATATATTAGTTTCTAGAATGAAGGTCAGTTTTCGTCTTAATACAAATATAAAACTGATCCCTCACATTATGTCCTGT
>CAHIKZ030001391.1:2142500-2167500 GCA_903632075.3 Acanthosepion pharaonis | reverse complement strand
TAACAGCTGAAATTTCTTAGAAGCATAATGAGTAAGGAGGGTTTGGAGAATATGACACTCGCAGGGCATATCAACGACAAAACAGGCAGCAGAAGACTCGGGGTTACCTACCTGACGAGCTTGTGCGAATGGATGGCTAAATGGAGGTGGGAGGTTTGAAAATGTGTCAACTGTTGCTACAATGGATAGGAAAATATGTACAACCATAATCATCCAATCCTATGGGACACGGCACACGGAAGAAGAAGTAGAAGAAGAGGAAGGGTTTCTACGGTCTTAGACTGGCGCTACATAATCACAAAAAAAGAACTGTATCAAATAAGAGAAAAGTCATCACTTGAGGACTTTCAACAACTGCAACAACTAAAATGAATAGAACGTGTGAGTGGACTAGAAAATAATCACATAATAAAGATGTTAACTTTCCACACTACTTCGAACAAAAAGTTAGGAAGGAAACGACCATCAATACGTGAAAGGTAAATAAGAGCTTGAAATTTGAGAAATTTATCTGAAATATTGCTTTAAGAAAAAGAGTTTTATAAATTTCAACCATCAGTGGCACTGACTGTTCGGTCAATAAATTCCCAATGTTTCCTTATAAGGAAACGGTTAATATTACCATTACCATTGGTGACGTCAAAATTAAGCAGGTGAAGCAAATGAACTATTTGTGTTGTCATAGCAACAAAGGACGGAAAAAATGACGCTTGAATTTAAATGTTTTTTGGAATATATGACTGCTGGTTGATTTTTAACGGCATATCAACATCTCTATGGGTTATTTATTACAGAAAGCTAATTATTTTGAACAGAATTTTATCGCTTCAACTACAGATAAAATGTATTGTTAGTAATTTTACTACAAATACCTATTGTTGGTAATATTTTATATAAAAATCTACTGCTGATATTTTTACTATAAAAATGTATCTTTATACTTTGATAGTTTTTCGTTCTTGTTTGTGGCGTCACTATTTATCCGTAGGTCGGACCCTAACAGTTGCTAGCACCCCAGGTCAGTGTGGACCTGGGAACAACAATAATAAAGAGGTAGTTCCACGATCCTTAAGACATTCACATTGGAATAGCAAAAGATATCTTCTAGAACCTATTCAATATATTAAGACATAGAAAAATGTCGTAAGAAAAACGTGTTCTGAACTATATATCTAATCTCTTATATGTCAGTTAATGCTGGACAATTTCTTCACGAATGAAGAAGTGACTTCAAGCAAGAGAAACGTCGTTCAACCGACGAACCCTAATACCATGGATAGAACTTTTAGACATGGACATTGTACATGAGTTCTATTTGTGCTCTACGGTAATTATAAAACCCAATAGTGTCGGTTTACGAGAGTCAAACAAAACTTTCAAGGTACATGTTCTGATTAATCTATAATTTATTTTGTCAAAGTTTCTATTTCTTAAGCTATAAAACAAAATCTCTCCATGAGAAAAATTTATGAAGTTACCTTCTCTTTTTCTGTTCATAATCCTCTTTCAAAATGGCTACCTCTCTGGACGTACATAGAAAGGAAATAGAATTTGTTTTCGGAAGCAGAAAGTCTTACAAACATTGAATGTTTATAGAAAAGGCTGCCTTCGATGTAAGCCTATCAAGAAGATGGGTTAATAGAGTTGATGCCAATTTTACAGTGAAAAGAGAAACAGGACTCTATGGCGATCCAGCTGCTGCTGTTATTAAAATAAGGCCAAATAGGATGATTTTTATTATTATTTTGTAAAAGCACGTCCGTGCTTCGAGTGGAATAAAATTATCTTGGCTGCCCAAAGTTTTGTGCAAAAACACGTTTCCAAAATGCTGACAGACTCCACGAAAGAACACAAGATGGTTGTTCACCAACTTCTAGAATTTTGATCTGGCAAATTTGCATCTGTTGAGACACAAAAAAGCAGCACTCATGGGGCAGAGGTTCTCCAGTTATGATAAAGAGGTTAATCGAAGAAAGCTGCAAAGAAACTACTGCGCATGTCTTCTTTTAAAAAAAGAAATAGAATGACTTTAAGGGCAAGCGGAATAGATTTTCGGTGATTTAAGCGAAGCTTACATGTGGCACAAGGCCGAAAGTATGGGACACCTAGTGAGGATCGAAATAACAAAATCAAACAAGTACGGAAATTTAAATATCTGGGAAGTGTTTTAACAAAGGACGAAAAGAGTGACACTGAGATCCGATAGCCAAGGAAGCATCCCAAATGTTAAACAACGTCTTAAGAAATTCAAACATTTGGCTAGAAACAAGGAAAAGAGTAGTAAAGAGTGATATCTGTCCTTCTGTATGGCAGTGAGTCCTGGGCAATCTCCTCGGAGATGAAGAGGCGACTTGAAGCAAACTGAAACAGAAGGATGCTGAAGATACCGTGGACCAAACATGTGAGTAACGACGAAGTTTTGGAGAAAATAGAAACAAAAAGGAAACTAATACTTAACACCAGGAAGAGACAGTCAAGGTTTCTGGGGTATATAATGAGGAATGGGGGCTTGGAAAATCTGTTACTCCCGGGGACAGATAGAGGGCAAGAGGGACAGAAGAAGACAACGCCTGATATACTTAATGAGCTTGAGTGAATGAATGGTGGAACAGGGCTTAGGAGAAATAACAGAAAAACAAAGTTGTGGAGGGCCATGATCGCATGAAGGCACGTGTTATATAACGAAGAAGAGACAAGATTGATAACCATTAACCCACGTTTAGAAGCCCTAATCCTTAGAGCCATGTGCTCAGTTTAGTATGCTTTGAGGGTTTCCAAGTATCTTACAATTCAAAAATAAGAGTTAATTTAAATACGAAGTGTTTATTATTATTATTATTATTATTATTTTCTTTGATTTCTGGCGTTTACACATTTCTGTCCGGGTCCCGCCCAGGGACCTAAGGTTAGAAATGGCACCATGACACTTTCCACTGACAAAAAAAATATTACATAGATAAAGTCCTTCGTAAAGTGTGGGTTGTACTTGTCAGAAAAATTTTTTGTATCTCCTTGAGCCATGGACTTCCAGGAATCTCTTCAATTAGTCTACTGCAATCTTTTCCAACCAGTCCTAGGGCTCCAACTACAACAGGGATTGTTGATTATTCCATGTGCCACATTTGTGAGATTTCTATTTAAAGGTCCTTGTATTTTGACAGGTTTTGAATATCTTTAAAGATGCATTGCCGTCAGCAGGGACTGCCATATCAATAAGGAGGCACTTTTTTGTTTGTGGTCTTTAATAACAATATCTGGGCGGTTGGCTTTGATTGTTCTGTCAGTGTGTATCGTGTAGTCCCATAGAATTGTAACAGGTCCTATCTGCGTAACCCGGTCTGGGTGGTGTTCATACCATTTTCTTTCAGTTTTCTTCCCGTAGAAGTTACAGATTTTCCAGTGCAGATATTGGCCCACTCTGTCATTTCGGGTTGTATATTCCGTGGGTGCCAACATCGTGCAACCTGATACAAGATGATCAATCGTTTCTGGATATTTATCACAGAATTTGCATTTTGGGCTGACACAATATTTTAGTATATGTGCTTGATAATTCCTAGTTAGCAAGCATTGGTCCTGCGCAGCAAGGATAAAACCTTCAGTTTCAGCTTTCAACCCTGCACTACGTAACCACTGATGGGTACGGGTATTGTCTACGTCAGCTTGTTTGGTACGGGCAGAGTATTGGCCATGAAGCGGTTTATCTTGCCATCGCTTCTGTATCTGGTCGATTGCATTCGTCTTTGCTGTCTTTTTTAAGTATTTTGCAGTTTCAGCCGGTATATTGTGCTGTACTTGCATCTCTACGCCCATTTGAAACTCCATTTTGATTTTTTTGGCTTCTTTTATTACGGAGTAAAGACGCTTACTACTTTCATGTTTCTTGAAGCATACCATCATCCAGTCTTTTGTAGTTTCCAAGTATCTTTGGAGGCCAATTGTTGTAGTTTTGTAAGACAGTTCTAGTTGAACTAATCCTCTGCCTCCTTCGGATCTGGGCACATACAGACGGTCAACATCAGCTTTGGGATGATGCATGCGATAGCAAGTGAGAAGCTTTCTCGTTTTGGCGTCCATTCGCTTAATTTCAGCTATGATCCAGTTAAGGACATTAAAGCTGTATTGCACCACAGGGACAGCCAATGTGTTTATGGCTGATATTATTTTTTTTTTTTAGTTTAGCTCAGTATTTAGTACCAGACGTACACGCCTGTAGTACTCTTTTCTTATTTTTTCCTTCATTTGTGGGTGTTGCATGCCATCTCCTTCGCTAATTCCTAGGTACTTATAGGCTTCATCATGCTCCAGTTCCCTAATCTTTATGACAAAATCTAAATCTATTAAGAGTGTTTCTATTATTATTATTATTATTATTATTAATTTCTCTTTTATACTGATTTCCTTCCAGGTGCCAACGAGAGACCTAGTTTCAGAAATGGCATCATGACATTTTCCCACGAACCTTTTTATAAAAAACAAAAATAAAACAACCCATGGACACAAACAATTTTAAAGCGCTTCATAAGTTGAGAAATGTATATGTGAGAACAATTTTTTAAGGCATTGGCTACCCGGGATTCAATGAGTCTATCAGAACCCAATAAATCCCATGGTCTCAACTACAACTGGAATTATTGATAACTTCATGTGACATACTTTTAAGGTTTGCACTTCAAAAATACATTACTGTCTGCGGGAACTGTCAAGAAAGCACATTCTGTTTTTGTGGCCTTTGATCACTATGTCTGGCCAATTTGATTTCATTGTTCTGTCTGTGTGCACAGTAATGTGCCGTAAAATTCTTACAGGTCCTATGTCTGTAATTGAGTCTGAGTGATGTTCATACCAATTTCTTGAATTTTCCTTCCCATAAAAGTTACAAATTTTTCAATGCAGATATTAACCCGCCCCGTGAGGCCGATTTTTATATTCGTAATGTTCTATTACCATGCAGCTTGTTACAAGATGGCCAGATGCTGCTGGATATTCATCAGAGAATCTGCATTTGAGTTCAACACAATTTTTGATTGTGTGCTTCATAATTTCTTCTTAGCAGGAATTGGTCCTGTGCACTTTTTGTTGTAGCTATTATTATTATTATTATTATTATTATTATTTCATTATTATTTCTTGAGTTTCTGTTCTATAAAATTCAACTCAATCAGAGACCTAAGCTCATAAATAGCTTCATGACATCCTCCACTGATCATTTAAAAAAAACAACCAAAGATTACACACATAGAAAAGCTCTTCATAATGTGTGAACTATATTTGTGAATACAATTTTTCGTGTTTTTTTTAAGATACCAGGTATCATTTCAATGAGTTTATTGGAACCTTTTCAATCAATCCGAGTGCTCGAACTACAACTGGAATTATTGATGTCTTCATGTGCCACTTTTTTGAGATTTTCACTTCAGGATCCTTGTATTTTGATAGTTTTTTGAAGATCCTTAAAGAAAAATTTCAAACTGCATGCCAATAAGAAAGTAGATTCTGTTTTTATGGCTGCATATTTTTCCCATGAATATATTGGCCTACTTTATAATGCTTAGTTTTATAATCAGTAGATGCTAGCACTGTGCAACATGGTACAAGTTGATCAATTGTTTTGGGATATTTTGATAGTTATTATTATTATTATTATTATTATTATTATTATTATTATTATTATTATTATTTCTAATGATTTCTGGCGTTTACACATTTCTTTCCGGGTCCCGCCCAGGGACCTAAGGTTAGAAATGGCATCATGACACTAACAAAAAAAAGATATTACATAGATCAAGCCCTTCGTAAAGTGTGGGCTGTACTTGTCAGAACAATATTTTGTATCTCTTTAAGTCATGGGCTTCCAAGAAACCCTTCGATTAGTCTACTGGAATCTCAACTACAACAGGGATTGTTGATGCTCCCATATGCCACATTTTCGAGATTTCTATTTCAAAGTCCTTGTATTTTGACAGCTTTTTGAATATCTTCAAAGATACATTGCAGTCTGCGGGAACTGCCATTTCAATAAGGAGGGACTTTTTTTTGTTTGTGGTCTTTAATAACAATGTCTGGGCAGTTGGCTTTGATTGTTCTGTCAGTGTGTATTGTGTAGTCCCATAGAATTGTAACAGGTCCTATCTCCGTAACCGGGTCTGGGTGATGTTCATACCAGTTATTATTATTATTATTACTTATATTTTGACACATTTTAATAACAATAATAAGTTGCAATAGTAGTAACACTAATACTGATAGGAGGAGTAGCCTCAGCAAAATTATATATTTTTTTCTGTTTCTGTCCCATTATAGTCGATACATTTTCATACAAATTTCATACATGAAATGTAACAATTATTATGGAACAGTGGTAGCCCAATTTCTCCCGCTTTTGTAACGAAGTGAAGAAAAAACAATCAATACAAATAATGATAACAATTATTATAATGAGTGTCTAATTATTACACTAATAAGTAAATACGATAATTAGGAAAGTCAGCGAAAGATTTATTAAACCGATTAACCAATACTGGCACTATCGAATATTGATATTCGTTGTTACCAAAGCAGCTCCATGAAATTCCAATTTTCTACAGAGAAATTATTATCACGAGGAAGATGATTAAATGATTTCTTAATTGCATATATATGTATGTATGTGTGTGTGCGCGCGTGTGTGTACGTGTACTTAAGTCTTCTGAGAAAATGAACGTTTATATCATATTAGTGTGTCTTTCTCTATTTTATTTTCTGAATTTGAGAATGGATGAACGTATATTTTTTAGAAATTAATCGAAAACACTATAATCAAATGTAATTAAAACCTTTTAAAAAAATTGTTAAACCTTTTGGTAGAGAAGTAAACTTTCATACATACATACATATATCGATATATATTTTTATATGAAAGATTTATCCAGAACCATCGAAACGGTGTAATGGTTAGCAAGCTTGTCTCGCTAGAACAATCATGACTGAGTAGTGAGTTCGATCCTCACTGGGTGCCCCATACTTTCGGCCTTGTGCCGCATCTGAGCTACGCTTGAAAAATCCCTATATAAACATGTGTGCGTGTGTTTGCGTTCGTGTGTGTAAATGTGTGTATGCGTGTTTATATAACTGCTGTAACAGCAAAATTGTCCAAATCTTGTTGCGGCATCATTATCCGTCCTACAAAATGTTAAATATCGCTAAATAAATTAAGTTTTTTTTTTTTTTCCCCAGGTTTATAGATAGGTCGTTTAAATATCATGACATTTGATGTAAGAATCAGTGAAAAAACATTTTGGGTCATTCAACAATGGTGAGAGGAAAAAGATCATCCAGGCCATCTGTAATGGTATCGACATTTATACTCTGGTTTCCGTCTTCAAAATCCATTCAAGAACCATCAAGACGATGGTCAATAATTTTTAAAAAAAAGGGGAACAGTAGAGAGGAAAACTAGATCAGGAGGTCACAAGAGCAAGAGGAGTCATCATTTCAACTTAGAGATAAATACATTCTTATTGTTCAAAGTAGAGTCCAATAGTGTTATAAAAAAACTCAGAATTCTCGTAAGATAGCTTTAATTATTTCTAAGATACTACGGTTCAAAAAGATAGATAGATAGATAGATAGATAGATAGATAGATAGATAGATAGATAGGAAGAAACAAAGAAAAAGACTGGAAACGAAATAAAGAAAGAAAGAAAGAAAGAAAGAAGGGAATAGATAGATAGATAGATAGATAGATAGATAGATAGATAGATAGATAGATATATAGATAGATAGATAGATTTCAGTGTATAATGTACAATAACTGTGATTACTATTTATGACTGAATTAAGTGAATAGGCAACAAGAGGTTGATGCTGTAAAATATTTGTTCTTTTTTCATCCGTAGGCTTGTGTCTATTGATATACCTATTATATATATATATATATATATATATATATATATATATATATATATATATATATATATATATATATATATATATATATAGATAGATAGACACAGATACATATATATATATATACATAATGAAAACCATCCTGAGATAAAACGTATTGATAGATAGAAACATATCAATAATAACATAGATAAATATATAATCTCTCAAATGTTCAGTTAGGCCCCTGTCATTCACACACCTAGATAACATTTTTATTATTATTATGGGATTATTATTATTATTATTATCATCATAGTAGGTTTTTATACAGTAATGATCATTTCAGTTCTGTTGTTAAACCAAAATGGGCCACATTTCATGTTAATTTTTTTTTTTTTTTTTTTTTTTTTTTGTTATCTGAGCACAAAACAAAGTTCTCTTAGTGTATTGATTATATAAACATATCAATAACAGGATATCAATTTGTTCCATTTTTAATTCCATCTCTATTACAAATGTTCTTGTTTTCAATTTCCCATTTTTTCTATTTCAATCATTTTGTATTTTGATAGTTTTTTCAAATTCCTCTTCACCTTCAAAACATTTTTTTTTTATTTTTATTATTATTATTATTATTATTTTATTATTATTATTTTATTAATATTATTTAGCTTTATTAATATTATTATATTATTATTATTAAAAATAAAATGAATGATAAATGTATTATGATAAAACTTATGAAAACAAAAATATTCAAAATTATTTTAATTAATTAAATGAAATCTAGAACAACTGTCAAAAAACTGCTAATACTTACTGTACACCTACTTTTGCAGCCCTCTCTCTCTCTCTCTCTCTCTCTCCATATATATATATATATATATATATATATATATATATATAAAAGATAGAGAAGTGGGAGAGAGGGAGATATTCGAGTTAATGGTATTTATTGGAGTTGCCTATTCAAGTCAGAGCATCGAAGAAACAATCATGAATAAATCTAGTGTTACCACGAATAAATCTGAGGAGTAAAATATCTCTTGTTTACCATTCCTGCAATTCCTTTTCTGCTTCTTGATGCTTTATATATTTTGGTTATTATCGACGCAAGGAAATTGGCAAAGATCTCAAGGAAAATTTTCTGACGAAAATAATTCCGAATTGGGCAATTATAGCATAACGAAAAGGAGCTTTTTTTAATATTCTTCCGTCGTAGAAGTTGTATTTTTCATCTTTATGGAAGCCATATTATCAAATTACCATCATGACTTAAAGCTACTTTTCACTTAAATAACTGATTGATTTACTCACATTTAAAAATATACTCATGCTTGTCTAATTCATGACATATTCGGATAGAACACGTCATACCAGTTAAGACATTTACAACAAGGATAATTCACGCCGTCTAATCACCCACATTTACCCCGTATTTCAAATTTAAAAATGCACTCTAAGACATCTTTCTCGTATATGCAGTTTTGCAAAACTGTCAGGACACAGTCACTATTTCTATGATCTGGTGAACCCCATACTTTAATTCTACAAGTTTAGACTTTTAAAGCTAGGACATGCCATGTTATTTCCAAAGAGTCGAATCACCCTCATTTCCCTTGTATTCCTAAAGTCCAAAGAAATTACAGCCAGACAATCTATTTTCGCAACAATTGCCTCTTCCCTGAATACAGCAAACTTGATCTCTTCAAGTCAAGGGTCGATCGTTTTCTATCCTTCATATCCTAATAAATTTCAGTTCTTACAACCCAGCTTACATTTATATCATACACCTTGTTCATCACAAGCATTTTAAAAGTTAAGCTCTACCTTGAATGACTATTGAGCCTTGTATTCGTTAGAATTTAGAATTGAAGATATTTTCCGTGGAAAATGTATCCAACAGTACTGAATACATCGAGAATCGGCTCCACGGCTCTATTGCAACGTAGTGACGAATCTTACTAAGCATTCATGAACAGATATTCTCCCATGAAGTTACTCAATCTTCAGTAAGAAATCGTTGAGCGGGGTAATGAAATAAAGGGTGTTCCAATAACTTGGATCGATTTTAATGTGAATCAATTTAAGCGTTTTCTTTCCTTTCATATTTGGCCGATATTTGGGCGATGTTATTTTTTCACATAATTGCTATGACTTAAATAACATGATCCATTAGAGAAATAAATAGATTTTCACCAATAACACTGATTTATTTACTGTTGATTTTGATCCATCTTAATGAAACACCCTTCTCTATAATCCGTCTTAATGAAACACCCTTTAATATGTATTTGTATGTATTGATGCATAATGTATTTTTTCAGGAATGATTCAATGAGCGAAGCTCAGATAAAATTTTGGTATCGACTCTTGAAATTTCGCCCGGAATATTTTAAAGGCGATTTACGTTCTTAATGTCGCAGAAAAACCGAAAAGATTCAGTAGGTGGAACCGAAGGAAACACTCCACTATCACATAACTCTGATTTTTTAATATCCTTTTCCTTTTTAAACATTAAATCAGCTTCAGTTCCAAAATAGTATTTTCTTCAGTTTTGAAAATCTGTGATCATACTTATTATAAAACCCAGGTTGTGATAAAACCCAGGTTTTGTGTGTGTGTGTGTGTGTGTGTGTGTGTGTGTGTGTGTGTGTGTGTGTGTGTGTGTGTGTGTGTACGTTTATATATTGGATCGGATTTCCTACATTTTTCAACTGATTTCAACAAAACTTCACAGGACTACGTAAAATTACCTTACGGTGGTTCTGACAGCGCCAAAAATTGGAAAAACACAATTGTTTTTGCACGAAATCAATTTGAAAACACGATTAAGAGGCATCGCGAGAATAAAAGGGGGACAACTCATATCACGTTATACTTATTATAAAACCCAGGTTGTTTGTGTGTGTGTTCGTTTATATATGGGATCGGATTTCCTACATTTTTCAACCGATTTCAACAAAATTTCACTTTTGTTTTTGGTAGGTAGTGTTTCTTATTGTCTTGCACACGTTTTTCTTTATTTTTACATTCAGAATGCTTTAAAAATTCCATTTACAAGACAAATGTTTATAATAAAATTTTATTCAATCGATAGACTCATAACGATTGAAAACAATGTTTTTGTTTGAGTTTTGGTTTGATCAATTCGTAAAAAAACAAAAAGAAAATCATTAAGACATGCTTGTCCGTCAACCTTAAACAATAATCTTTGTCAATTTTATTTTTCAGTCTTTATGATGGTCGATAATTGATCTATCTTTTAGTGTTACATCCCGGGGCAAGAGTAAGAGTATAAAGTCCCAAGACAAATACCTTGAAGATGAATAAGACATCATTCCTATCTTCTTCTTCATCTTCGCCATCATCATCTTTTGGTGCCATGTCCGTTCAAACAATTAGGAATCATGACTCTACACATAAACCTGTTTTTGTAGCTCTGGTCAACGTTTGTGAAGATACTATTAATTCCAGTCTCTTCTTCTCTTATCGTCTATTTACATAAACCGGTTGGGTAGGTTTCTCGCTATATTTCTCTTCTACTATTATATTCCGTATCTCATGTGAGCGTTCAATTCGCCAAGTCGTCTTTCCCCATAATATGTCCCACAGATTTCAACTGTCTATGCCTGTGTCTTAGCCGTATGCATTTTCCTCAAAATACCTTTGTTTCTAATACACACCATCCATCGTATTCATCCGTCAATAAAACTAAATCCTTTTCACCTCAAGTCTCTTCTTCGTATTCTGTGAGGAAATTGTCCAGCATTCACTGCTACATAAGCGGATTGATATTACATAAAAGTTCGCAATTCGTTTCTTTGTTCCTAACGAAATGTTCCTATTGTGTAATACTTTGTTTAGTCACTGAAAATCATCCTTCGCTGTTTCAGTGTATCTTCGGATTTCTGTACCTCTATGAGCCAATAACTGAATTTTAACAAGTGTGGTTTTATTGTCAGGTAATTCTAAAGAGTGTTTCATTACGATCGATTATATATCAGCGTGTTTTTATTAAGACGAATCAAAGTCACAGTAAATAAATTAGTGTTATTAGTGAAAATTTATTTCTCTACTAGATCATGATATTTAAGTGATGGCAATTATGTGTGAAAAATAATATCACCCAAATGTCCACCAAATGTGAAAGAAAAAGAAAAAAATCATTAGACGCTTAAACTTAATTCACATTTAAAATCGGTCCAAGTTATTGGAACATCTTTTATAAGTATGTTAAAAGGTGCACTTTTAATTATTGCCTTTCCTAAAGAACCTTCTTAATTTATATTTTCTCTTGGATTCTTTGCGTTTATTCTTTATTCTTTTTAGTCGGATTCACTTTTTTATCAGCATCATATTTTATCTGAAACGAACCCAGGCAAAATTGCCCTAGGAAGGCTGTATTTTCGTTAATATTAAATGACTATGTAATTTTGGGACTGACTTCGGATATTTCAATACATTTGAAATGTATCTGTATTAAGTGCTACCAATAAAGATTTATTAAAGAAGATCTCCGGGTTGGTTTCGTAATTAGAACATCGTTAACCGGGTTCTATAACAGTGTTTTATATTGCCTTCGGGCTTTGTCGGTTCAAAGCTACGATCATGTCTTAAGATATGATTACAACATCTAACTGGATACAATTCTAAAGGTTTGATTCTTTGAAATATATATATATATATATATATATATATATATATATATATATATTTTTAGCTGAGTTATTAATTTGTAAGAACATGAGCTTATTTCGAGATTCCAATGGCTGCAAATCCTGGCGGGAAAGACACTGTATGTTCTTTCGTTTCCTATCACATGACATCGAATTTTTCAATTTTCCTGTAAACTCCAAATTGTGCACTATCTCTCTTTATGAGCAATAGATAGATAGATAGATAGATAGATAGATAGATAGATAGATAGATATTTTTTGAATTCGTAGGTCTGATGAATTGGACCGTGATTACTATTCCAATGTAATAAATTATAACCATGGAATATTAGTGTTTGAGCATTTTATATTATATATATATATATATATATATATATATATATATATATATATATATATATATATTAATTATTTATTTAAAAATATGATTCCAACTCGCGACATAAGAGGTCTCATGTTTCAAAACAAGAGCCGAAAACTTCAATATAATTATTTGAATTAAATTGAGTTAAAGTAAGCTCTGTTCCATCTTCAAGCAAAATTTTTTTGGAATAACTTATTTCTGAAATTTACATGTTTTAATAGTATATTCATAATTGAAATCAAAATTTCCATGGTAACAGCTTGGGCGAATTGTTTAAATTGGGTAGGGGTGTGTTGGGTGTTAATAATAAGTATCAGTATAGGGTTACTTTCATAGATGTCAAGTCAGGGTAAGGTGGGGGTGTCTAAATTTGAAACGGAAGATGTTTTCGCCTAGTCTTGTTTACGTGTCTATGGAGATTTATTTATTTTTTTATTTTATTTCCTTATGAAAGGGATTTGTGCATATAAAAACTGCCGTAACATTTGTTTTTTGACGACTTCATAAAGGGTTATCTTTTTTGTAGGGTATTTAAACTATTTATTTGGGCTATGGATTATGAAAGTTATTATATTGTATGCTTGTTTTTAGCTAATTATTCAGTGCACGAATTTGATGATGTCGGCAAGAAACCGTTAACTCATGTCTATTGTTTAATAGATTATTATTATTCAGAAACTTAATAATGTGCAGTTTCTCGTGGAGGCACAAAGGGCATGTGTCATCCCAAGTTTTACATGTTCTAGTCCTGTTTATAATTTTCCATTTTACTTTAGGTGTCCTATTTATTTTCTTTCAGCTGACAAAAATATTTAGATAGGGAAGTCTGGTTTCTTTTATTTATATTATTGAAAGAGCATTTATGCTGCCTCCATCTAGCTTTAAAATCATTCTTCGTGGACCCAATGTATATCATATTAGTACTAGGACTCTCAGTGGATGATATAGTAATTGTCTTGCTGCTCGATTGACCAAAAGGGTATACTCCTTCTTTGTCGTACACGCGGTCTAGCTGATGGCAATACTGCTTATCGATTATGGCGCGTATTGTGGGGCAAGCTCGAAATGCAGTACTCCTTGGTAATTCCACCAGTCAGAAATCAAAATTTATTGTTTTCTTTCCGCTTTCTAAATGAATCAGGACTGTCTGGATAACAGGAAAGAATACCAAAAAATATCAAGTTAATGTGCAGAGCAAATAGAAAAGCAATAAAAAGGGCAAGGTACCTTAATATTTTTTCGATTTACTACAATATGGTTGCTGTATATTACTATAAAGATTACTTGTCTCTCTCTAAGCTAAATCCGATATAAATGTTTTTTGTTTTTTTTCTGCTATGTCAATTGGTGGAATCTTCAAAACGTGACTAAGAATTGAAGACTAATATAAGCCCAGAACAAAGTGCTTTATGTAGTCTGTACACAGCCAGTGTATTGATGGACTGGCTGTACAAGACATTAGCTCAACAACAAATATGTTCGCGTCATCTATTACGTTCTATTGATTCTGACTGAGCAATCTTTCTTCTAATTTTATTGTCGACTTTTTAATAGAAGTGACAGTCCGTAGCACTCTTTACTCTTCTTGGCGTAAGCTCAAGGACACCATTGCAGCCTTTACAACTGTCAGTGAAATCAGCTTGCTAATCAACAACACTCTATGACGTTCGCCTTTCACGGAAAGCTACGAGCATAGTAAAAAGAAATAAGCATGTATTAGTAACGATTTCGCGAACTTCATTCTGACGTTATATTATTTTTTTTCGATTGCAGGGCGATATGATCTACGTGAAGGACTTGAAGATTAAATATTCCGACATGAAGAGTCGACCGAAGATTATGAGTCATTTAAAAATGGTAAGCTTTTGGCTTTGAAATTGTTGTCTCCTGTTTTTCTAATTTTTTTTTTTTCATTCTTTCACTCTTTTATTTTTTTTTTTCTTGGCGGGGGTGGGGATTTTCCAAATTTATTTTACTTCTTTCTTTCCTTACTTTACGCATAACCATGTTTTCGTTCGTTGCGAGTTTGTCTTTAATTTTGTTTTCTTTCTTAAATCGTTTCTTTTCTTTTCGTACTTTCGTTTGTTTTCATTATTTCTTTCTTAATCTCACATATTTTCTGCCTTTTACTTCTATTTTTTTTACTTCTTTTATTTCCTTTTACTTCCTTTTTTCTTCCTTTTTTAATTCCTTTTTTTACTTCCTTTTTTACTTCCTATTTTTTACTTTCTTTTTTATTTTCTTTTTTACTTCCTTTTTTTTACTTTCTTTTTTATTTTCTTTTTTACTTCTTACTCCCGTTTTACTTCGTTTTTACACCTTTCTTTTTCCTTCCTTTTTCTTTTTATTTCCTTTTTTGTCTTCCTATTTTCCGTTTTAACGTTTATCTTTTTCCGCTTCTTTTTTTCGTTTCTTTCTTCATTTTCTTTTTTTTTTTCTTCTTCCTTCTTTATCGTCATTTTTTATCTCTTTTAACTTTTCTTCAATTTACTTTCTTTTAATCTTTATTTCTCCTTCTTTTCTCTTCTTATTCCGTGTTTTCTTTCTCTTTATTTATTTCTTTATTTTTGTTTTGTTTTTCTAATTATTTCTTTATATATTTTTTCTAATTATTTCTTTATATATTTTTTCTCTTCTATATTTTCCAATTTATATTACTCGACTTATTACTTTTCCCTTCATCGCCTTTCTTTCTGTCTTGTACTTCTGTTTCAATTCTTTTGGTTTTCGCTTTGAAATAAAAAGTGATATCAGTGTTAGCTGTTTCGTTCTGATCAAACAACGATATTAAACAAGATGACATGCTATCAGCCATTCATTTTGGTTTCGCAATGTCAACGACAATGTCCAGATGTGAACAGAATTTGTTTTGAGAGCGGTTTCTCTTTTGGAACGGGCGTCAAATAACATCAATTCTGCTATATGCAGACGGTATAGCTCTGACAATCTAAATAAACCCCAAATACTTTGTCAGTTGTCTTTTCCATAACGCAAAAGACAGATGCCTGGAATGGAATTTCAATAACCAAAACGACAACTTAATATCCAAAATATAAAGAAGAAACACGGATCAAATCACTGATTTTGTATATCTTGCTCAGAATCTGTCCTGTAAGAAGTCGAAGTAAATCGCCGAACAAGTCCTGAGTGGGCAGCTTTTGGTAAACGCAGTGAAACCAACAAGAGTAACAATCGATAATAAAACGAAAATATACATTATATATATTTTCAAGTTACGTTATTTTTTCATCAGTTCATCCGAAGCCAGGCGATAATGCCACTAAGATACAAGGGGTTACTGGGTTTGGAAGAGAATGAGAATACTTTAGTGAGGAGAAGTGAAGAGAAACGACAATGAAAAAACAGTTTTCAGTAAGATAGAAAATGGCGATTGGAATTGCATGTAAATTTTTTGAATATTGTAGGTGGCAGAGAAACAATAAAATCGGAAAACAATTTCACAGACGAGAAAATAAACTAGGAAAATAGAACATACGATTGCATCTAGCTAGTTTAACAATAAAACTGTTAGACCTAGTTGCCAATCTACTAGAACGTTTTAAATGCATGTAATCGTGGCACTAGGTTGCCCTTATGAAACACTCGATGAACACATAATTAGATACATAATAAAAAATGACAGGATTCTTTAATTGAAATCAAAACCTTCCACTCTGAGTTTCGTTTAAAATATGAAGAGTCATGACCATTGTATAAAAATCGATGTATTATGAAAGTTCATTGAACATTATACCATATAGTTGATATTAAAATCATAAAAATTGATCGTCAATATTAGACTTAGCAAACACGGAGACAAAAAATAAAAAAATGGCTGTACAACAACTGCTAAAATTGTGGTGTTAAGTCAGATATTAAAAGTGGGGAAGGCTGAAAAACTTTTGAGTCTATATTTTCTTAAGATGTATATTTTTTAGATCTATTCTCTTAGTAGAAACATTTTGATTTGATCCGCCTCTTCTACTCCAACAGCTTCTTCTCCGCACTTCCCGACAGTGAAACTCCTTTCCTCATACTTGTCTCCTTGTTAACTATAATCTTCAAAAATTTAAATATAATGTCAATCGATATCTTCTGTAGCCGTTCTTCTTTTTATCCTTTCCTCAGTCTTCCCCCCTATACCCAATCTTTTCCCCCATACTTTCACTCTCTGTAGCCCCTTGCCTACTAGTGGCACTCTCGCCTTGCCTGGTGGGAATTGCTTAAAAAAATACAATTTTTTTTATTTTATTTTTTTTTATTTTTATTTTTTATTTTTTTGCTTTTCGCTTGAATTTATTTTCTGAAACGAAATCTATAAACTACTTCTTCATATAAAACTTATATTAAATACATTTATAAAATTTCAGTTGACTTATCTCTCGACCGACTTTAATGTTTCGCGAAACACCGCTCATCGGAGTCAGAAGGTCCGATATTGTTACTCTAGTTTTCGGTTGATCACTTGACGAAATTCTACTGGCCTTGAAATGCGTTAATTTCTTATCATTGTCACGTATTTTCATAAATATTATTGATTGGTGGTGTTATTTATGGTGGATTATTATTATTATTATTATTAAACTTATATACCGTATTTACTCAGGTAATGTGCGATTTTTTATGATGAGCTATTTTACTCAAAAATAGGGTGTCGCGTGATAGGCAAAATTATTTTCTTTTTTTTTTTTTTTTGAAAAGGTTAAAATTCTTGCATTTTCAGTGACTGGTTGCACTATACAAAGGTAACTTTTTTTCAGGAACGATTAAAATTCATGCCAAAAAATCCCGGGGTCGTATTGTACATGAAGTCAGCTTAACTGTAAATGCAGTAAATGTTTGAGAGAAAAAAAAATAGAAAGTAACATTTTACGATTTATTTTAAAAATTAATAGCAGCAATGATGGAAATCATTTCATACTTTAATGATACAATTCAGTTCAGTAACATTATCACAGACTAAGGCCAAGAATGCAAAATTTAGCTTTCTGTTTAGGTGTCAATTCCAGGGAAAAGTAGGGAGAGCGATGAAATCCCCCCCCAGTCCCCATCCATAGCACCAGGATAGATGGTGATTTTTTTTTTCTTTTCCTTTGTTTTATTTTGGATCTAAAACTGTCCACTTTCTCCTTTGTCTTTTAATCGTGATCGGTATCACCATTGTCCGAGTTATTCATGTCGCCAGAAGTCTTGGAGATTTGATTATCAATCTTGCACAAGGATCTTGATTCGCTGTGCCACGCATTCTCACCTCCCACTCGTTAAGAGATCATAAGTAGAATCCTTAATTTCAGTCAGCGCTTCGGCGTCTTTCCTGCCTATCTTTCTCTATCTCGATGGAACAAGGCGAAGACACAGTAGGCAATCACATTAGATTTAATGGAAGCTGGAAATTGTGTCAAGACGACAAATAGGCGAAGATTTTCCTTCACTCATCAACAGTCCTGGACTTGGGACTGACTTCACTCTCGCAGCAAAAATACCTGGTCGAATGCCGAAACATTATTGATCAGATTTAAAAGGGGAAAATTCTGTTTCTTCAAAGCCGCATTCATTCTGCTGAAACAGTACATGCTGGGATAGCACAGTGGTTAGAGCAAAAAATCTAAAAAGTGTTTAATATTCTATCTCGAATATCAGAAAGAACAAACATACAATATTCTTATAAAGAATGTTTTCTATTCTTATTTGGACTTGTCCATGGAAAAGCGAAGTTTAGCAAATTAATATCAGAAATTTCCATACCTCCGTATACCAATATCATATACTAGAAGACGCCCTTCGGTCGGACTTTAGAGTGGCTCCCGAGAAGGGATTTAAGACCTTCGGCTTTCACCTTCAGAGTCCTATGTCCTATGTAAATGTTATAAGAATTTATAAATAATAACATTATTTTATCTTCATTCGACACCTAAATTCGGCATAATCTTTCTTCGTATACGCGACCGATTTCCGTAGTTTGTTTACCTTTATTTTGCGCAAAATTTTTCTTTTCTTTTAAATAACCATTCATTGTTTTTCCTTCATATAAAGTCACTCTTAAAAAAAAACATTAAGGAAACCAAACTATGTAATTGTTATATATCATACCTATGAACACTAATGGGTATGTCCCAATCCTCATAAATACGTTGGACACTATTGTAAGTGGATGTATTATGCTAAGTAGCGACCACTAGCAGTGGTTTACCTACTTCATGCCGCTGGCGAGTATTGTATTTTGTTAATATTATAAAGATTAGTATTTCATTTGCAACCACCGTTTTAGTTATTGCTCATTTAGTAACCCTTTCTAGGCTACAACAGTATTTCAAATACGTCACAGTACAAATGCTAGAAAAAAAAAAAGAAATACATGAGCACCGTACCGTGCCCCGCCGAAGTTTTAATTACGGTTTACTTAGACGATATCAATTGCAATTGCGATAAAAAGCAAAATGAAAGTTAAACCTTTAATAAAGAGTTTTTTTGTAAACATGTCACTCTTTTCGATATTTAAATTTAAGTTTAAATGAGTTATTTATTTAATTTTTAATCACTTGTTCCTTCAGTTTCGTCGAGATCGAAAAATGGAGAGATAGCTGGATACACGTACACTGCGCTTTATATATATATATATATATATATATATATAATATTTAGTTGTCTTGATGTGAGTTTATGAGGCTGGGTTTCACGTTATCTGCGATCGTCTGACTGACGATTACATATACAATGAAACTCAGGGTCACGAACTAACACCAAGCCAACTAAATGTTAGCTCGATCACTGATATTGAGCGCGTTCCAATAAGTACTGCGCATATATCATTATATATGTATAATATATGATATATAAATAATATATATAAATTGCGTATATATATATATATATACAAACATATTTTACCTATATATATATATAATAATCATGAAAGAAATGCTTTCCATAGGTACTCCAAGGTTTGATCTTACAGACCAAACAAACATACCTTTACAGAATGAAACAAATGAAACAGTTGCGAGTGATTAACAGGGCCAAGAGGATTCTAAGACATCCGACGAAAGACGTAACAATGTAATAATAATACCCTGATTACAGTATCTGTCAATAATTCTGAGATGAGGTATTATGTACACTATTTACATTATTCGGACTATTGTCCTCATCTTTGTTACCATATTTATCCGATCCTTCAGTATCTGTCTATATTTCTGAGATGAGGTATTATGTACACTATTTACATTATTCGGACTATTGTCTTCATCTTTGTTACCATATTTATCCGATCCTTCAGTATCTGTCTATATTTCTGAGATGAGGTATTATGTACACTATTTACATTATTCGGACTATTGTCTTCATCTTTGTTACCATATTTATCCGATCCTTCAGTATCTGTCTATATTTCGGACTATTGAACACACATTCTTTGGCTCCTGTCACTGGATCTAACTAACGCCTTTATCCCCTGTGCTATGTGCCTTTGAGGACACATGTCACAATGGATAAAGACGTTCAATACCCGGTTAAGGCAGTGGAGAACTTGGAGAGGGGAATTAACAGGCGATAACTGATAACTGACATCCATTAGACATGGCACGTAGAACTAGAACAGTCTACCCCACCGAGCAAAATAAAGGGTTCAGTTCGACATTCCAACCACCAGAAGAATGCCGGAGCGTACAACGGCCGAAACGTTGTAATAAATCTGGCAACAAAGATGAGGACAATAGTCCGAATAATGTAAATAGTAAACCAAAACCAATTCAGTTAACTTTTTGTTTTAATTTTCCAAGTGGCTTTCTGTTCGCTATTCTATTTCAGATTTTGCAAAACCTCAAAAGTAGATTTTTAAAACGTCTTTTTAAGTGACCCTTTTTGTTCTCCTTTTACCTGGATAACATTAGAGTTTTTCTTTATATCATTTATGCTGATTATCTACTATATAAGTCAAAAGAATTGCCCGGATGTTTAGATCACTTAATATATTTTTTTTTTTTAAATCTTCCAGACCTTCAAGGTTTCCACGTTTACCAGAGAATAAAATCAAAACGTTAGCATTGAGAATGAACCAGCGTTAATATTTTATACAAAAGAATTGTCGATGTGTCATACCAGCCGGACATAGTCGGACTTTTATGACCGCCATCTTTTGTTTATAGATTTGCTGGACAAAAGAATTATGCGCAGCAAGCTATCCAAATCAATTTGTAGTTTCCCATGATTTATTTATCTTTTATATTTGGCTTTTTTGCTTTGGTTTTGTCGTAGGTGTGTTGTAAATATTTCAAAGTTATGAGATAAAAAAAAAATATCACAATTTATCGATGCAGTATACAATAATAGATTTACAGACAGGAGTAAAAGTTATTTGGTGAAAATAATTCTCGTTTGCCTCCGTATATATATATATGAAGAAAAATATATACGGAAAAACAAACAAAATCCTTATATACAATTATGCTGTTTTAATGTTAATATGTCAACGTCGGACGTTTCGGTCTAATAAACCATCTTCCACATATTCATAAATTAAACGTACCAATACAAAATAACAAAGACGATGTACATAAGAACAAGAATTATCAAACAGATAACTGAAAAGTTTTATAAGATCAGCGCTTTCAGTTATTTTTGGATAAGTCTAATTTATGAATATGTCTTTGTCATGGTTTATTAGACCGAAACGTCCGACGTTGAGATATTTTATTAAAACAGCATAATTGTATATAAGGATTTTTGTTTGTTTTTCCGTACATATTTTCTTCATACTGTCGGATCTATATCCATATATTTGCTTATATATATATATATATATATATATATATATATATATATATATATATATATATATATATATATATATATATATATATATACCGGTAGCCTTCTGTAGGGCGATGTGTATGAGGTTAGTGTCACAGGTTCTGAGTTCGATTCTATCTCCCTATACCGAAAGAGACTGTCTCGGAATTAATTATTTCAAGTATCGTGGCTCCGAGTTAAAAAAAAATATATATATATATAAGGAAATACATAATATTTCACATATATTTCGCGTTTTTTTTTTGTTTTTGTTTTTTTACTCTTTGTTTTATCGTTTAATGTCTGAAAGAGTCCAACATTTACCTGATTTTTATGTTTATACGTTCTTTTTTATAGATACAAATATTTAAGTAAATACTCTGTTTATAATAAAAAAAGTATTAACAACATTTACCGGTCTGAATGTCCGAGAAATTGTCACAGAAAATATGCATCCTCCGACAGGAATCGAACCTGTATCCTATACAGAACCGTCATATAGCTGGCGTGCTTTTACCGATTTCGCCACAGAAGAGCATTTCGGTTAGCAAGGTCGATTTTACTATTTTTAAACTACAATTTTCAATGATTTTCTCACGTACATTCATATCTTTTCAATGCGTATCCAAATGTAAACAAATATCGACACAAAATGAACACAGTCCGACAATTATTATTTTAAATAATTGTCGGGCTTTGTCCATTTCATAATGTGTGACTGATTAGGTATGTTTATATGTAACTTAGAGAAAAACATACTTCTCATTCGAGTAGAAATAAGAAGTTTCGATAGGTTCTATTCTTACCGAGTTCTTTAAATTTCAGAAAACTATTTTTCTTTTATATTACAATGTTTTTTTACTAATTTTCACCCAATACAATGTCCGAGAGCCACTCAAGGTAGAGCGTTACTGTGTGGTATTGTTTACCGTAAGAAAGGGCAAGATAACAGGAAAAAAACGACAGCTAATTGTAGACTTGAAGAGGTCAAGATTTAATTAGCGAGTTTAGGCGGAGACGTTAGAAGTAGACTTTAGAAGGAACCAGAAATCCAATCTTAAGCAATATTGAGCCTCTACCCCGGTTCAAAAGACCGGGTAGGAGTACAAACCAATCTAATCCTATTGGGAGAGAAACCAAAAATAATAATAATTACTGAATAAAATTTCAGATTTCAGACGGCGACGTCGGAAGTATAGAGTTGAAGGAATCCGAAACCTACTCCTAAACAGGAAACGAGGGATAGACCTATTCAAAAAATTGGGGAGGAGTATGAACCGGACGATAGGCAATCCTATGTACTCCTATGTATCCGACCTGGTACAACCTAACAGCGACCTGAGACAAACGATTTTATCTTGTCCACAGCTAGAATATTAATGTTGTAATACGTCACGTCACGAATCCCATAAGCCATTAGTTCTGCAGTCATAGCAGCATTGGTGTGTCTAAGGCAAGATATCTTACAGCCACATAACGTTGAAATACCCTAAACTTGAATGTGCGCATAGTGTAATAGATAATGACTTGGAATTGGAAATGAGAGATCAGAGTTCTAATTCGAGTTGAGTTCGTTATAGTCACTTGTACGCAAATATGCGTGGGAAAGGTATAAATCTATTTCTTCTCCTTCAGCTATGGGTTAATAAGTAAAACTAGTATCGCTAAAAAATTATTATCGCAAAAAAATGTCTTATAATCTAAAAAATATATTCAGGCTTTAAATAACCTAAACAGCCGTAGAAATCGAATCAATCAGTATAAGGCAAGATAAAAGACAGAACACATCCCTCCCGTGGATGATTTTGAATTCAGTGTCTTTTTACTTTCTCCTAGACCGGTTGCTACCTCAAGTCGAGAAGGCCTAGTCGGCCCTGCTCTTTAACCCGTAACTGAGGGGAAAATACGGACTCATACCTTTGTGGCAAAGTGAACGTAACGACTTAGCCGGAATTCGAACTCGCCGATTTCACTTTCCGAGTCGCTAACCGCTACACATCCTGTTGTAACATGATTATTTTCTATATATAAATGTCCTTTCAGGATATAGGTAATAATGCCTCTCCACAACTTCCTGTCCGTTGTAGCTGTTTGATGGGCTTTTATGTTGTTGCTGTTGTTGTTGTTTTTTGGGGTTGTTTTTTTTTTTTTTTTTTGCTATCTATCCTAATTCTTGTTCTGCCAACCATTTACGTTAGACGTTGCTTTCCTCTGATTCTCTTTCCTCCCAAAATGTCATGTGAGTGCGAAATTCTCCAAGCTGCCGTTCCTCATTATGTACCTTAAAATTTTCAACATTAGAAGCGTTTTCTTCAGCTTTATCTTATAACAATTCATTCGACACGGCTTTATATTTGTAGCAAAAGATAAACGTGAAAAAAAGAAAAACAGAAATATAGAAAATAACTTTCCATGGAACTGTCGCTAATCTAGTAAGGAATCCCCTTTTGAAGAAACTCGAGTCTCCATAATCTTTATTCTCGTTCCAATTTCTTAATCATTATTTATTTAAAGATGTCAAAAAACACGCCACACACTTGTCATAAAAATTAACTTTCTATCTATCTTCTTCGTCTATGTTCCATATCCCTTCATGACGTTGGCGATGATGGCTCTCCACTATTTCTTATTTTTTGCAGCTCTTAGTAAAGTTTGTTTTTGTTTTCATCTCCCCATAACTTTGTTCTGCCAGCCATCTACACAAGCTCGTTACGTAAATAATACGTTTTTCTCCGTCTCTCTTACTTTAAATAGGTCCTGTGAGTGCCAAATTTTCTAAGCACTCTTTCCTCATTATATGCCCTAGGCATTTCGACTGTCTCTTTCTGATTCGAGATAGAAGTGTTCTTTTTGTTTCCATTTTCCTTAAAACTTTGTCGTTATTACCATGTTTATGGAATATAATTCTCAGTATCCTTCTGTAGAACCACATTTCTGTTGCTTCATGTCTCTACTTCATATGTGAGATTGTCCAGTATTCACTGCCTTATAGGAGTACTTATATTACATAACTGTTTCCTTTTTCTTAATACTTTGCTTAACTTTTGGAAGGTATCTTTCGCTATTCCAATACACCTTCTGATTTCAGTGTCACACTTTCCATCCTCTGTTAAAATACTTCCCA
This sequence comes from Acanthosepion pharaonis, assembly GCA_903632075.3. NCBI lineage: Eukaryota > Metazoa > Mollusca > Cephalopoda > Sepiida > Sepiidae > Acanthosepion > Acanthosepion pharaonis. Next base: position 2,142,676 of record CAHIKZ030001391.1, on the reverse strand, counting down.
GATATATAAATCGTTGTACTTGTTTAATTTTAGTATCAGAAATTTATAATTTGCATGTTGAGCTGTTCCTTTCTATCTTCTTGCAACTGATGTTTAGTCCTTTCTTTTATTGCCATATCGAACTGATATTATACAACTATTCAGTACTCTTTTCAGTGTTTCTAATGAAAGTTTTC
>CAHIKZ030001391.1:2092500-2140000 GCA_903632075.3 Acanthosepion pharaonis | reverse complement strand
ATATGTAAATATATATATGTATATATATATATATATATATGTATATATATATATATATGTAAATATATATATATATATATATATATATATATATATATATATATATATATATATATATCCCAGGATGTCCTGAACTGTCAAAAAATGAATATACCCATAGACATAACAAGATAGTGACATATGTGCACTGGAAGATATGCAAGAAGCACGAAATCGAAACCACTGAGATGGTATGAGCACGAATCAGACACAGTTAACAATGTAACTATCCTCTGGGACATGCCAATATAAACTGACAGGGAATTAAAAGACAACAGACTTGATATTATCATAAAAGACAAGAATTTTAGAAGGTATATGTATATTTACATAGCAGTAGCATCTGAGAGAAACAACTCCATGAAAATTACCAAGAAATTATCAAAATACAAGTAACTGGATATCGAAATTAACAAGATGTGGGGAATGAAGACTGTGACTGTACAAATAGTAATCGGACCTCTGGGCCTCATACGAAAAGGAATGGACAGTATCCCAGGTAACATAAAAATTGCCCAGACGATCGCTCTACTAGGAACATCCCATATACTAAGAAAAGTGCTATCAATTAAATAACAAATCTCCTATAGGGCCTAAGGACCATAGTTTGGTCCCGACTCTACTAGATACAAAGCAGGATAAATAATAATAATAGTGGTGGTAATAATTGCTCTAGTGAAGACAGGAATAGAAAAATATACCAACAAAATCCCTGGTAACATTAAGATACAAGAAATCCAAAAGATCATTCCACTCAGCTCACGTATTAAGGAGGAATCTGTCCATTAAATAAATCCATCACATCCAAAATGGAGCTTCAAGTCCAAGGGATAGACTCAGCCCCATGACTGAACATAACAGGATATTTCGGAAGAATTCTGAATAATAATAATAATCTTTTATGTTCCATGTCTCTTCAGGACCTGGTCGATCATGGCTCTCCACAGCTTCCCATTTTTTTTGTTACTCTAAGTACGTTTTGACTCTTTACCATCTCTCTGTTTTTGTTCTGCAACCTATTCACCCAAACTCGTTATCTAGGTGACCTGCTTCGCTTGCCTTCAGGATTTTCTGCGTTAAATTCCCCAATTCTACAAGTAGACATTCCATTGAAGTTCTTGTTTTTTCTTAAAAATCCATCTTTGTTCACATGCTCTGTCTATGGAATTGTCTGATTTCGTCGCTAGAACAAGGTCGCAGCCACATTATACCTTGTCCTTCATGTCTATGGAAATTACCCAGTATCCACTGCCATACAGGATATTAGATACCACGTAAAAATTTGGTACTCTTTTTTTTTCTTTCGAAAGACATTTTTTTCGATCTCTTAATAGTTTTCTTAGTTTCTGAAAAACGTCTTTTGTTATTCCTATCTAAACTGTTTGGTAACAATAACATCAGTATCTTCTCTCTTGGGAGGATTGACGCAGGGAATCCATTTCAAATCCGTGACTCGGGAGTTTCCAACAGTGCAATCTGCCACCCTAGACACCTTCCCCTCACTTTTTATTGACCTGTCTACTTATCTAGCCCAGAACTCGCATATCTTTTTGTACATCCAGGCACCTGAATCAAACCACGTGTCCCAAATTACGCTTAAACTGTGTTTTCTGCATTCCAAAGGACGCGAGTTCGACCCAGACACAAACTGGTTCTCTTCCTTTGCTAAACCGGTAAACCTGATACATCCTATATGCGTTCAGATTTCTGTGACACATTGTCAAGTAAATACAATGCATGATGGTCACTTGAGCGATCAAGTTTCTTTTCGATTCATGACTGACTTGGCAGAAAAATTCCCGCAGAAGACTACGGTTACTTTCTGTGGTAGACTTGTTGCCAACCAAGGCTATAGGAACTAGGAATTTACATTTCTACACTTGATCGATTTTCACTTCCCCAATACGTAGCTAATATTTTGCCAGGCTGTCTCACTTGAAGAAATGTATGCCCTGATGATGCTAACCATAAACGTTTTTGATCAAGCTGCGTTAGTACACATGTTACAGTCATAAAGTTGAATCATTAACAATAGACAATAGAACTAATATATTTTTAATTATTTATAACTAATCTATGTAATACAAGGTGCGATGGATGAATTGTCGTCTAAGTTACGCAAAAATGAAAACAATTTAACATTTTAACAGATATATTTACTAAAATGACACAAAAAATATTTTTTAATACTAAATTTATTTAATAATATCGCCATTGTCTTCTTCCACAACATCGAGACGACTTCGGAATCTTTTGCAACTCTTCTTGACAGTCTCTTTGTTTAAGCTGGCGAGTACTGTCATAATCCTTGCCTTCAGTTCATCTAAGAAGTTTTGTTGTCCTCTGGCACACCTGCGCCATCCACATGATAATCAAGGGGATTTCAGCCTGCGACTAAGGTGACTAGATGTAAGGGGTGGTGTGGTAGCAGAAATGGACATCCATGACTGGGTTCTCCTGCTTGTGTGGCATGGTGCAAAAACCTTTTGCCAAATATAGGATCTTCCAGAAGCCACCCCCTTGACCCAGGGCAGCCTCACCCCGACCCCCCCTCAAAGGCACTTGATGTAAGCCTCCGTGTTGAGTCTTAGGCCCCGTGGAAAGATGAATGGGGACATAACGCTGCCATAACTAGTGATCACGCCAAACATCTTTGTAATCACCATTAGATTCATCCAATTTTTTCCGAATCCTCTGTATTGTCCTCAGATTGTCACCCAAACACTATTTTAATAAAGCTTCCAGTGCGAATGCCAATCAGTACAGCATGCCGTTTCAAAATTTCTGGCAGAGTGAATTGTCTTTTACTTACAGACGGGGCGCAACTGACCCTAATATACTGTGCAGTTGACAAAAACAAAAACAAACAACGCGCATGCGCAAAATTTAAAACAAAACGACAATTTACCCATCGCACCATGCATATTTAGTAACGTAGTTTAGCCAAATACGCTCATGGTTGGTTTGATAGAAAGATATGTTTCGACAAAAGAAACAACCGAAAGTGTGAGCTATGCATTTGAGATGACAAAATGAAGCATTTCTCATTGTGTTTAGTTAAAGAATTATAAGCGTAACCAAGTTACTACACCGCCCCACGAAACACATTTAAAAAGTAATCATTAAGCCATCTTAAATAAACAATTTTGCGCCTAATATTCATACAGGAGTCCTTCTCTTCCGTTGTTCGGGTATCGGCTACTTTTAAACCCTACACTGTTATAAATGGGTAAACGATTTGCAAAAGAATTCGGTCAAACGTTGTTTTGTTTTTTTTACTATATTCACGCCTAAGACCCCCACGAAGGAGAGAGTTACAGAGTAAAAGGCACCATGCCAAGCAAAGTGATAATGCCACCAAGACGCAAGGGTCCACCGGAAGAGAAATCAAAATTCTTTAGAAAGAACCGGAAACCCAACCCTAAACAGTAATCAAGGGATAAACCCCTACCCCTGTTGCAAAGATCGGTAAGGAGTGTGTTTGCAAAAAAAAAAAAAAAAAAATTGTTTGAATCAGATTATTTAAATTAAGGAAATCATGTAATTTCTTCGAAATTTCCTGTCTCCCACCATTCTTATGGTTCTATGTTCCGTGTCTCTTCAAGGCATCGGTCATCATGGCTCTCCACAATCTTCTGGTCTTTGTATCACCTAGTAAAATTTCTCCTTTTGCTTTATCTTCTAATCCCTGTTCTGCCAGCCATTTACACAAGCTCGTTAGATATGTGCACTTTGTCCTGTGCGTGTCAAATTTTCTAACCCTCTTTTCTTAATATGCGCCGTAGAAATTTCAACTGCCTTTTTCTGTATAAGTGTCCTTGTTTTCTCTAAAACTTTATTGTTGCTTACACTTTCAGTCCATGGTATTCTCAACATCCTTCTGTAGAAAGACATTTCTTTTGCTTCAAGTCTCTTCATCAACTGTGATTGCCCAACATTCACTGCTATATAGGCGGACTGATCACAGTTCAGTCCGTTTTTCTTGGTTTCTAATGAAACTTTCCAACTTAGTTTCTGTGAAGGCATCTTTTTTCTACCCAAATGCGATTTAGGATGTCGGTGTTTTATTTCTGTCCTCTGTTAAAACTTTTCTTAGAGATTTAAATATTGATTTATTTTGGTATCTGCTGAGATGTTGGGAATGTTCCCGCGTGTGTGTATTCAAATAAAGACAAACACAGATGTACGGGAAAATACTGGTATATTTGAAGAGGTATTTAACAACAGAGTGATTAGTAATAACGACCGCAGGTTAGTAATAACAATTAGCAAGAGTCTAAAGTCCAACGGTAACTTCCGGTAGAGAGACGGAAGTGTAATGGTCACGTGATCTCTAGATCTCTCTGATCTCTATCTCCTCTGGTCTCTCTAGCACTGTCCTATATCGTAGAGGGATCAGTCCATTCTTAGTCAGAAGGTGGGTGCGCCCCAACAGTATCTCCATTTTGTAATTCGCATGTTTGGCTGTTTAGTTTACCGACAACCATATATTGTTTGCTTGCGCTTGATGATTCAAATTAAGGAAATCATGTACTTTCACTGAGCTTCCCCTCCTCCCTCCATTCTTCGTTTACATATAGCAAAAACGCCACTAGTTTATCTTTGAATTATTTTATATACTGTAAATTAAGAAAGATCGTATAGAGATTATTAAAAGTCAAGATTTAGTTTCTTGACTTTTCTTATTCTCATCATTTACTAATTTTTTTTTTTTTTTATTGAATTGAAATCATATTTCATTTTATTAAATAAATATTGTTCATATAGTTTTACTTATTTATTTACTTACAGCTTCGGGAACTCCGTCATGAAAATATGAACCCGTTTATCGGTTTCTTGAACGACCCAGCCAGACCATCTTTCATTACAGAATACTGCACTCGCGGTAGTTTGGAGGTGAGTATGCGCGGGAAGTTTTGATTATTTACGCTTTTTATTTTGCATACACGTTGTTTTCTCTTGTCCTGTTAGCACAGCTTTTAATAAATGGTTTTATTGAAATCGCTTCCAATCTTAAAGGCAGTTTGCCATCATTGCATATCATTAACAAATTAGTATATCGAGAAAACCCTGTCAAGATCTGATGTAATGCTATAGAAAAATTTCCCTTCTTTAAAAAACGAAGTAACATACCCGAAGAATAGAAGTCAGGAATGTATGTTTTCTTCCACTCTTAAAGATCTTACATGACAGACCGAAGATGAAGAAATATACAGTGGATCTATTTCATTGCAATAATTATATTCATAGAATTACTTTAAAGGTGTGAAATTGTCACAACATCATATGTAGCTCGAAATGGTGATACGCAACTGCGGTCGGTGTTCCGTAGTGGGGCCTCTCTATTCAGTCGCTGCTTTAGTCTCCATGGCTGTCTTCAGACCAATGTATCAAAGGTGCACTGTTCTGCAGTAATAAATAGAAAAACTTATATAGTCTGTATTGTCCAGTTTTATTGTACCCGGTAATACAATTTTGCCGGTTACTTGTCAGTGGCGGAGAGGGTTTACAGAGAGAGATAAACGACTATCTTGATACACGTCCTACGTTGGGAATATTCTAACATAGGGATTTTGGAGAGGGAAACCTTTTTATGAGGAAATCTCACCTCGCTAGTTTTTGATTCGTCAATTCACGGGTTAATTAAACGGCATCGCCAAATACTGATTCTTTTTCATTTTGGGGGTAATTGTGACCGTCAATTGACCCTATCAAATATATGTGTGGTTGTTTGCGGTTAGATATGTTTACCGTAAAGTATTTTACTCTATTTACACACACAACTGGACAAAATTGGTGGGATAATATATTAATCGACAAAGTACATTTTTCAATTATATTTCAATAATACCCAAGCGATGGGCAAACCTATCTACTCATATTAAATATCATATATTAATTTTATAATCTCTTATTAAATATCATATATACGATATTCGAACCTTTAAATTCGACGATCTTATTCGAAAGAAACTGTGAAAAATAAGTGCTCACAAATTCTCAATGGCAAAATGAAAATACGACGACCGAAGAGATCGCATATAACATTTTAATCATGGATAAATGCAGAATTTTTTAAGCGTTTAATATCAAATTGAAAAAAAAAATTGTAAGGAAAATGAAAATTGTAGACTTTGCATTTCCCAACTCCCATCGATAGGGAAATAATCGATTTTTTCATGCTTCTACGGCAGTTTTCATGTAGTTTGCGGCCATTTTTACTGTCCATAGTGTGAGCCAATAGCTGGCTGCCACCAATAGGCAGGAAGATTCTATTGGCCAGCGTGAGAGCCAACAGCTGACTGACACGAATGTTAACTAGCATGCTAGCATGCAAAAAAATCGATAGTTGCATTCGTCACAAGTGGGGAAAATTTAAATCTGCATGGAACTTTACTCCAATTGGCTCATTCGCTTGCTTAAACTCAACGTTGATTCTGATTCCGCAGGACTGGGTTGGGTGTGAAAAAGTATATGTTGTTAACATTCTTTTTTCATTCGGTTTTTCCAGTTACGAGTCCTTTTTTAAAGCTGATCGTTTTGTGTTCATTTTGTTTAGTTCTTTTTTTGTAACAGATTTAATTTTTAGTATATAGCTTGGAAAAAATCGCTGTGTTAGATAGGCAAGAAGTAAGGCATGTAGCAACATCAGTACGGTAAAGGGCACTCCTTTAAAGACAAGGAAAGGCAAAAATGTTTTAAGTCAAGTGATAGCGATTGCTGTATCAGTCGTACGATTTTTTGAATCAATCACGGGCAATGCCGGGCCATGCTGCTAGTCGCATATAACCGGAAAATAAAAAATTATAGACACAATAGAATATCGAAAGAGGAAAATTTCTGACCGGCCTAAATATTTAAGAAAACATTTTAACAATGGATTAATGAAAATCAGACTTCTCAAAACTTTTGGTGAACATTTGTCAGGATAAAAATGGGATGACTGAAAGAAAGAAAGAAAGAAAGAAAGAAAGAAAGAAAGAGATGATTAAAGCAAAGAAAGAAAGAAAGAAAGAAATGATGAACGCAAAGGAGAAAGAAAGAAAGAAAGAAACAAACAAACAAACAAACAAACAAACAAACAAACAAACAAACAAAATTTCTGACCGGCCTAAATATTTAAGAAAGCATTTTAAAATGGATTAATTAAAATCAGATTCTCAAAACTTTTGGTGAACATTTGTCTGGATAAAAATGGGATGACTGAAAGAAAGAAAGAAAGAAAGAAAGAAAAGAAAGAAAGAAGGAGATGATTAAAGCAAAGAAAGAAAGAAAGAAAGAAAGAAAGAAATGATGAACGCAAAGGAGAAAGAAAGAAAGAAAGAAAGAAAGAAAGAAAGAAAGAAAGAAAGAAAATTTCTGACCGGCCTAAATATTTAAGAAAACATTTTAACAATGGATTAATGAAAATCAGACTTCTCAAAACTTTTGGTGAGCATTTGTCTAGATAAAAATGGGATGACTGAAAGAAAGAAAGAAAGAAAGAAAGAAAGAAAGAAAGAAAGAAAGAAAGAAGAAAGAGATGATTAAAGCAAAGAAAGAAAGAAAGAAAGAAAGAAATGATGAACGCAAAGGAGAAAGATATGATGAAAGCAAAAAAAGAAAGAAAGAAAGAAAGAAAGAAGGAAAGAAAAGAAAAGAAAGAAAACTAATCAGGGATACATTAAGAAAGAAAGAAAGAAAGAAAGAAAGAAAGAAAGAAAGAAAGGAAAAAAAAGAAACTTATGCGATATAAGTAAATAACATTTAATGTTATTTTATGTCCCTTCAAGACGCGGTTTATCACGACTCTCTACTTTGCTTTGTAGCACTAATGGCTGTCCTCTTATCATCCAACACCCTCATCTGTCATCCATTTTCTCATGCTCGTTAGTTAGGTTAATCACTGTTACCCTCTGGTCCATCTTGCTTTCAATATAGCCTATGAGAGTAAAATTTCCAAACCCACTTTCCTCATTATGTATAAAAGAAATATCAACTGTCTCTTTCTGATTCAAAGTACAAGTATACTTTTGCTTACTATTTTCCTTAAGACGCCCTAACTGGTTAAATGATCCTGCTTTGGTATTCTCAACATCCTAACTGGTTAAATGTTCCGCCTATAGTATTCTCAACATCCTAACTGGTTAAATGTTCCTGCTTTGGTATTCTCAACATGCTAACTGGTTAAATGTTCCTGCTTTGGTATTCTCAACATCCTAACTGGTTAAATGATCCTGCTTTGGTATTCTCAACATCCTAACTGGTTAAATGATCCTGCTTTGGATTTCTCAACATCCTAACTAGTTAAATGATCCTCCTATGGTATTCTCAACATGCTAACTGGTTAAATGTTCCTGCTTTGGTATTCTCAACATCCTAACTGGTTAAATGATCCTGCTTTGGTATTCTCCACATCCTAACTGGTTAAATGTTCCGCCTATAGTATTCTCAACATCCTAACTGGTTAAATGTTCCTGCTTTGGTATTCTCAATATCCTAACTGGTTAAATGTTCCTGCTTTGGTATTCTCAACATCCTAATTGGTTAAATGTTCCGCCTATGGTATTCTCAACATCCTAACTGGTTAAATGTCCCTGCTTTGGTATTCTCAACATCCTAACTGGTTAAATGATCCTGCTTTGGATTTCTCAACATCCTAACTGGTTAAATGATCCTCCTATGGTATTCTCAACATCCTAACTGGTTAAATGTTCCTGCTTTGGATTTCTCAACATCCTAACAGGTTAAATGTTCCGCCTATGGTATTCTCAACATCCTAACTGGTTAAATGTTCCTGCTTTGGTATTCTCAACATCCTAACTCGTTAAATGATCTTGCTTTGGATTTCTCAACATCCTAACTTGTTAAATGTTCCGCCTATGTTATTCTTAACATCCTAACTGGTTAAATGATCCTGCTTTGGTATTCTCAACATCCTAACTGATTAAATGATCCTCCTATGGTATTCTCAATATCCTAACTGGTTAAATGTTCCTGCTTTGGTATTCTCAACATCCTAACTGGTTAAATGTTCCTGCTTTGGTATTCTCAACATCCTAACTCGTTAAATGTTCCTGCTTTGGTATTCTCAATATCCTTCTGTAAAACCAAATCTCTGTTGGTTCAACTCTCCTCTTGTAATTTAGGATTTTCATACAGTTAAATGTTATAGAAGTTAAATTATGTTATTAGAACAAATGTCATTTATTTATTCGTTTCTTCGGCTTATCAACCCTTTGCAGGTTAATTGAAACCAGACAATATTTTTAGATTTTAAAAATGGTTTATTTTTTTTAAACATTAATGATTTAGTGATACAAGTCTTACTAATTAACTCATAGTTGTTTGGAGAAGAATTGGATTCATGCCTTTCCCAAGTATATTTGCGCTTAAGTGAATATAACGAATACAACAGGAATTGGAACTCGGCTCTCCAATTAACAATTCCAAGCCATTATCCACTGCACCATCCACACATCCACTCTTACAGCAATTCATCCATCTCAGTACTAACCAAATATAATTTCGGTGTTCTTACAGGAACCGATGTTTCAACGTGATATGGCCGTAAGCATAGAATGAATGTAAGTGCAACATTAAATCTGTTGCCTACTGATATAAAATCATTTATTGTCCACAACAAAAATTTATCTTTCACTCTTAATTAACATATACGTCGAGCATTATACAGTGAAAGTTTCATATCAAAATTCAGCTAATAAGTAAATCTATTCTCCTACATATTATCTGAATACAAATTAAACCTTTATAACTTTCTTCATTCTACTCTTCCGTTTGCTTTTCCAAATTTATTAGGAAGTTAGACAAGCCTCATGTCATATATGTTATTTATCTTTTCCCTCTTCCGCTTGTAAAAGGCAACACTTGCAGCAGGTAATTCCCTGTTTTATGTGATAGGAAAATATTACCAAAGAACTAAGAAAAAAAATGATAGACTGAAACTGTAGGCTGGATTTGATTTGATTATTTCAGGCTTAGTACGCCTGCGCAAAAATGTCTTTTATCTTTTCTCATAAACATAAAACAAAAGAGAAAGAGCCCAGCAAATAAAACCGTATAAACATCATGGTTCCAAAAGGGAAAGAGAATCGTAAAAAAAAAAATTAGTCTTTTTCTTTCTTTTTTTTTCTTTTTTTTTTTTTTTTTTTTTTTTTTTTCATTAGGACTTCGACTAGAGAAATTTGTTTTTTTTTTTTATTTTTATTTTTAGACTAGATGAAGTATTTTGGATTGAATTCATTCATTTTACTTCGCTCTCGACAGTCTGAGAAGTTTTTCGCCATGTTTTGTATTCATGAAAAATGGTCGGTGTTGCTACAGAAAAAAGAAGATTGAATTAAAATCTGTGAGACAAAAGCTTTGAATTTGCAGATTACGGGGTAAGGCTCTTCTCAGATCAATACCAATTTCTCATTCGTGTTGATGATGGTTGTAGAAAGCAATAAAACAAAGATTCTACTATACTATTTATTATTGAAATAGTCACGTAAATATTAATTCGGCAAAGAAACCTAAAGAAAAACACCAGAGAAAAAGGTTAGCCCTAACTCAAAGACATTCTTGTTAAAGATACAAATTTTGTTAACATCAATAAACATTTTCAAGAACTACTGAATTACATACCGAGAAATTCAACTTTAGAGTTATGATACAAAGAATTCCTGAAAACTAAGATACAAACGTCTAATAATCCAACATGTTTCTTGTACGAGTCGTGTAAGCTATTAGAGTCGTTGGGGAAATATATTTACTGTGCATGATTACATTCTTTGTCTAGGACAAGATTATATGACAGAGTTAATCTTTCTTCAGACTGGCTTCGAATTCAGAATTTTTCTTTGTCTGAGATTGTCTAAAACAAGAGAGCCCATTTCACTCTGCTGTTAAATCTATAGACGGAGAGAATAAAAGGTTTCATTTGCTGGGCTCTTTTTTGTTTTATGTTTATGAGGAAAGATAAAAGACTTTTTTGTGCAGGTGTACTGGGCCTAAAATAATCAAATCAAGTCCATGCTTATTCCAAGACTATTTATGCAAAAGGGAACGTAAGAAATTCGGTTGGAATTCGAACCCGCTTCGAAGCTTTCTTTATCGAAGCCGTGAACAATAATACACCCCAAACATCCATCATATTTACTACTATACAAACAAAACATTTTAGATATGCTATATACATTACTATCTAGATTGATGCATATGTTCAATCGCTGCACGCTCCTCGAAGAACGTGGCGTCGAACGACTGGAACCATCTGTGAACCTCTGCAACAACAACATAATAACGCCTTCAATATAAATGTCTTTTGAAGAGACCAAATAGATAAGAATTTGAAGGAAGGAAACCAAGACTATAGTCATGGTGAGATTAACGATCTCCATACAGGAAACATTAAGCAGTCATTGGCGTACAGTTAGCGTTACTGTTGGATAAAATTCATAAAATATCTTCCTTTCTCAGGATAAAAAAAAAGCTTTCTCGAGTTCACTGTTATAGCTAGTTCTACTGTTGATGGGAGTTCATTCCTAACCTTTTGTTTCCGGTAGTTTCGAAAGTCAACATCTAGATTATGTCATTATTTTCTCATTGAGTCGCATGTGATATCCATTTTTTTTTTTTTGTTGTTGCTACGCAAAATTAAGAGGATTTTCTTCATGAACAGTACTATTTTTTTTTAAAGAATAGATTTAGGGTGCTACGGCTACCTTCCTAAAATACAAATAGGACTAAATTTCATGCATTTTATACACATGCACATAAATCTACACCAAGATTTTAAAAGTTGTTGGCGGACGATGGATTCCTACCTTTTCCAATTGCATCAGCGTGAAACAGAATCGTCCGAAATTTGAACTTTGGATCAACGAATTCACTTTCCACACCGACAAACGTTACTTACAGTGCTTCCATTTTGTTTTTATAATAGCTCTTTATTATCATTATTGGATATCCTCCCAGACTCTTTTGGTCGGATTATGATGATGATGATGGTGATCACATCGCGGCGCCTACCCGCAACTTACTTGTGCTATCCATATGAATTGTTGCTGCTTTTTGGAAATCTTCAGGCGTTGTGGTCTTTGAAGCCATTTTGATTCATTGAACTGAGTACACGGCCTTATGTGGTAGATACAATCAAATAACATCCCAGCAATATGGCATGTACCACTTTTTGTCTGTTTGCTTGTCATTTAGCAGGATTACGCATCCATTCGCACAGAGTCGTTAAATAGCGGTTACTTGCTGCCTCCTCTTTTCCCATGTCCTTCAATACAGCCTCTGAGTTTTATCTTTCCCTGGCCTTCTTTCCTCATTATATTGTTCTTCATTTATACGCCTCATACTTTCGTATACGATCTTGCCCCTATATGACATCTTCTTTTTGCTGCTCAAAGTAGCGCTTGACTTTTACTACCCTTCTATGTCCATTCTGAAATCCTTTTGCGCAACATCATTAAATAAGGGTTACTAGCAGTCTCCTCTTTTTCTATATACTTTAATACAGTCCCTAGGTTTTAAATTCTTCCGGACTTCTTTCCTTATTATGAGCCCTAGAAATTTCCTATGTCGCTTTCCGATTGTAATTACCACTTTCCTTGTATCGTGATCCTTGTTTTTATATGTTTATGCACGCATCCCGAAGTCCAGGTATTTTTCGACGATCATTTTCTTTCAATCTATCCAAGGTTTTGAAGCTTCTGATTTTCGACTTTCTTCGAGAATACTGAAGTTTGAGCTATAAGAGACAAGAGTTAGTTAACAGTGGATGCATTCTTTACTCCTTCAAATGATTATCGACTCGTTAAAAGAGATTTGTCCGGGGAGAAGTTCCACATAGATGGCACTGATGTTACAAAGATCAAGTTTTGTCCCAGTAGATTAACTCCATATTCAATGGGGAGTGTATTTACGAGCTCATGTACCAAATGAGACAAATGCATCAACCAAGGCGGAGACTGCTTGGCAAAGTAATCTAGTAATGTTCATAACAATGCTTTATTTGCATAGTAATAAACAACATTACATAGTAATTTTTCTACCTTATTCTTCGTTGTAAATATAGAACCACCACTGTGGCTTCACTCCCGATTATGCTAATACCTATTAATATATCTAAATATGAACGTAAATGAATATATGATTTTAATTGCAGTGTCTTACATTCCCTATTTCAGTGTATCTCTATTGTCTTCACAAATCGTTCTGTTGTTATAATCTTGATATCCACAAGTCCTGTAACCCACCAAGGTTGTAAGGAAGCCATGTGTACTGCAACCATACCAGCACTAATGTATCTAGGGCAAGAGAGCCGAATGTAGGCCAGACCCTTTCAGGCGGTTTTTCAACTCACAATTTTCCTTTTTATATACTGATTGCCCCTTCAAGGCAAGAGATTTAATACTGCTATTTAATACTGGGCTGAGAGGAGAAGAGATGGGTTTATACCTTTCTTAAAGGTTTTTGTACAAATGTGAACGTAACTGACTTGACTGGAAGTCGAACACGGATCCTCGATTTCTCTTCCCGATTCGCTAACAGTTACACTATCTTTACATAGATATAATGGAGTAAACGTGAAGGATATAATAGATAATATATGCTTACTTGATAAAACTCCACATAGAACCATCAGTATAAAAGCAGTTATTTTGTATGAACCTTTTCTGTCTCATCCAAAAAAATCGCGGTGCAGCGCAGTGCTATGTCGATCTATGAATCATTCAAATTTGTGTGTCAATGATAACCATTTCTTAAGGTCTTTCTTTCTTGTTGTATCATATTTTGTCTGATATTCGTTGTTACAACAATCTTTGGGTAATTGCTTCTTTTTTTTTTAAATGATTCATTGATTAGTTTTCGACGGCTTATCAACCCTTTTAGGTTATTTAAAGCCAGAAAACAATTTTAGATTGTAAGATTTTTTTTTTTTTTTTTTTTTGCAGATAGTAATGGTTTAGTGATAAAAGTGTTACTAATTAACCTATAACTACTAGGAAAATAAGCGGTTTTATACCCTTTCCCAATTTTATTTGCGCGTAAGTGTTATAACGAACCCAAACGGGAAATTGGAACACGGCTACATTACACCACCCGCACATCCAAGCTTGCAGCGCATGTTACCCATCTAGATACTGGCCAGGCTCGACGTTCCTTAACTTCGAGGACCATACGGGAACCGGTGTTGCAACGTGATGTGGCCATAATCTTTGGGTAGTTGTATTTCACGCTTGCATATAGTTTGTCCACTCCACATCGGATCATCTGACATTTTCATGTCCCATTAGGCATTCAAAGTTAACTACACTTGTTGCTTGTGTTAGGAACCGAAAACACTACTGTCACTGCTTCGAAACCTAAGCTTACGTTCACGCTCATTCTTTGTCGCTGACGAGAGCAAAATTCAAAGTAAAAAGTAAGGATTACTGGATGCAATATACAACTGAAGATGGCTGGGAAGCCTACCAATTGAAACCACAAAAATTTCATTAACCTTATTTTGGGAAAAACTAATAAATAAAGAAAATGGTTGAAATCTGTTGAAGATATATATTTTGTTCAACCCATTTCGAATAATTTATTAAAATAGAAAATCATTGCAATATACAGAGCAGATTGTTTTCAAACTCTCAGATTAAATCTTTTCATAATTAATTTTTTGTTAAATTTCGTAGGTTAAAAGAAACATGAATTTGTAAAAAAAAAAAAAATTGATTTGGCAGGTAGCTAAGATATTTATCTGTCCGAGAATATTGAAGACATGGAAGAGGGTATGGAAAATATCCTCTTGGAATTTTCTGAAAATTGCAGTGTTCTCTTTTGCTTATACGATTGTCCCTTTCTTTGTCTTGGGGCGGAATCGAACCCCATTAATTCCTTTTTTTTCCATTCTTCTCTATCGATGTTCTGTTCAGTTCAATAAGGTCAAACTGGCAGCTTATCTAAAAAAAAAAACGACCTACAATCTGCTGTCAACTGGAGCAAGGAACGGCTTGTTAATTTTAACGCCTCCAAAGTGAAACTTCTTTCTATTAATAACCTGATGCAATCCTTCCTCCTCCTCCTCCTCCTCCCCCCCCCACACATTAGCATGATTGATACTAACTTCCATGAAAGTGATTCGGTGCTTCTTCTCAGGCTAGGATTCTAGGCTGACATGAAATGGAAAGATTATATTAGATATTTTGCTAGATCTGCAGCTAAGAATGATGATTTAATGTTTCATGCGAGACAATTTTCTCTCGTGAATCTATCCTACCTATTTATTTGTTCATGCTCTAAGCGATAAAAATCCAAACACGTATCAGCAATATTATTAATCATTACCTGACATTTCGGCTTCAGTTACCCTCTCACCGTAGCTTCCCTGTGGCTTTTCTATAAATAGTCTCATGGTAATCTTTCGTGGTAACTCTTTGTTATGGTACCTAGACTTTATGAATATAAGCGCAACACTAGATTGGCAGCAAGGTCTCATCATTTTACAATTGAAATGATTAGATGTAACCGTAAGTTCTATGTTAACAGTTTCTTCTATCGTATTTCTCGCTTGTGGAGCTCTCTTCCGGGCCCATGCTTTCCAGCCAACTTTGATCTTTAAAAATTTAAATGCAATGTCAATCTTTATCTAATGTCTTCTTGATTACTCTACTATTGTTCTCGCTCCTTAAAAATGTTTCTCTTTTTTTTTAATAATGTTTCATACTCATTACATCCTTGTGCCTTAGCGGCTTTATCTACCTTGCACGAGGTGATATGATTAAACATTTGAATTTACTAGTAATGCTGTTGACTAATTGATTTCATGTTTACATTGTAAGTATGATCCGATACTAGTAGTCAAAGTTTCTACTCCTAACTTCAGTCTTCAGCTAAACTGGAATTGCTTGATTCGTACCGTTGTAGTTGAGAGTGTCGCTTATTATTCGCTATCGATCACTGCATATCAAATCACTGTGTCAGATGCTTGCCTATTTAAACAACTATAGAACTGCTACACACTCCAGGGTTTCATCATTAAAATTTGGTCCACTAGGTGACTATGGTTTTGTCTGGTTCCTACTCATGGACCAGTTTGGATCTGTCAGGTAAATTTCCAGCATAGATCTACGCTTCATAATACGCAAGCCACATCACCACCCCAGAATACTTATACAAGGGGGTCTATGTTTAGGAAGAATGAAAAGGCGGAAATAATTATTCAAGAAGCTTCGTTCGTTTAACAGTTCGTTAAGGCTTCTTAAGGAATCAAACATGATGATTGTTGTAGAGTAGTTTTCATAGTGGAGGCTTGTATTTCAATAAGTCGTCCTAAATTAGATTCGACGTACATAACGTTAGGAACTTGGAAATAAGATTTAATGACGCAGCAATCTAGTTGTGATGGTTGGTACTTCAATCTCCGATATCGTCTGACTCGCTCAACACCACTGAGCCGAACTGGCGACCGCTACTACTACTACTACTTATTATGTGTGGGAGAGTCTATTAATAATAGAATAGGTACGTCCGGCATGACAATGATAATAGATTGAATTTGTGTCGCTTGAAAAAAGAAGTTCCGTTTCTTGTAATATTCTCTTTTAAAAAATTTTCTGTTGTTTTCTTAAAAATTTTAACTTTTAAGTTATTTTTTCTTTACATCCTAAATACCCAGATATTATTATTTTTTTCTTCATTGCTTTTCGCTTTGTTTATATTTTTTTCTTTCTTTCTTTACAGGATGTTATTCGTAATTTTGATATCAAATTAGACTGGGACTTTAAACTGTCTTTGTTAACAGATTTAGTCCGGGTAAGTAAACATTTATTTACTATTATAGCTATGTTCTTCATTTATATTCTACATAATTTCAGGACGTAGGCGATCGAGCCTCAATATGGCTTCCTCTCTTTTGCTGCTTAAAATAATTTTTGGGCTTTTACTAACCTTCTTGGTCCCGTCTGCACAAACTCGTTAAATAGGTTTTATTTGCTGTCTGCTCTTTTTATATCTCCTTCAATGAAGTCTCTGAGTTTTTAGTTCTCCTGGCCTTCTTTCCTCAATATACTCACCAGTAATGTCATCTGTCGTTGTGAGATTGTTATTATCACTTTCTGTATATCATTATCATTTTTATATGCTTAGTCTTAGTCAAATGTTATATGTTAAGCACATAATATTGAAGGAAGAGTACCAGCACAATCCTCTCCAAGAGGTGAAAATCATACTCTGGATCGTTGAGATCTAAACAGAGCACTCGGCCCAATCAAGTAACGTCCTGGCTATGACAATAAGCTACATTCAACAGCAAGGCCACTGACCCGAAGGTTTTGAAGAGCGTAGAGCCACCTCTTAATTAGTGTTGTTCCCAGCTCCACCATGACTCGGGGTGGTAGCACCTGTTAATATCCCAGCTTTGGGCAAATAATAAACCCACAAACAAAAACAAAACACTATGAAAGTATGAAAATACATTTTATAGTAAAGACAGGAAATGTGAGAAAAGAAATTGTTGGAGTAGAAGTGACGGTTACATTTAACTATTTCAACATTAAAAGGGTGGGACCTAGATGCCAATCGAGTAGCACGATTGAATTCTTATAGTCGGGGCACCAGAGAAAAAAAGTTCGCCAGAGAAGGTGCCATGAAAATATTTGCAGGACAGCAGAGGATAATGAAATATGTTAAAATTTTCGAATATTTTTAAACATCGTCACGCTTTGGGGTTTTTGATTCTTATTTCCTGATGAGCAATTACATATTGAGGTAATGGATAGCGGCTCGGATTGAGGAATTGGAGAGCCGAGTTCGAATTCCAATCAGATCCATTGCATTCACTTACGTGCTAATGTCCTTGGGAAAGGTATGAATCCTCTTCTTCCCCCAGCTATGATTAAATAACAGGATAGAATGAGGTCTATAACGTTAGTGGCAACCGGTCTAGGAGAAGGAAAAACTCTGAATTCAAAATCGGCCTGGAGAGGGTTGGGCTCCATCAGCCTATCTTGCGCAAGAAACATCACTTCTATTGTGACTGCAGTACACATGGTGCACCTGCGACCCTACGTGTCACGGGATAAAAAAAATATACAGATATTTTGCCATCCTCAAAGAAATATTCATAGATATTTAAATTGGGATGCAAATTGTGTTTGTTGAATGTAGCTGCTTCGGATTTCTACAGGAATACCAACCGATTTGATGCGTACTATAGGCAGTTACAAACAACTGCATTACTATACACCGAAAAAACTACTTTTAGTAAAAATGTCTCTGTGCGCAACATTTTTTTTCTTTTTGTTCTTTTTCTATGGCTGTAGTGTTCCCCATTTAAATATCTGTTATATTCCGTGCTAATAGGAATATGGACTGGACAAACACGGTGGATAAATAGTAACAGGTTTAGTGTAGAAACCAGTACAACAAGCAAGGAAATAATGGTTATGTGCACGGTCGTCGCAAGTCAGTACAGTTGTGTGCGTGCTGCTATCGGAAGGCCGCCAGTTCTCGCAGATCCCAGCTCGAAGCTATTTAGCAACTGCCCCACGCAGTCACATGTGGCACAAGGCCGAATTTAATGTGGGGTTCCCGAGCCCGTAGGCTTGGCCTAAAAATCCCTGTAGACCCCGCATAAACGGGATCGGGTCTGTCTACCTCCCCGGACGAGACGCTGCCCTTCGGCATAGCCTCGTCCGGGTTCCTCTCTGCCCAAAGGAAAAGATCCCAGCGCGACTCTCTGTCCGCTGTCCTAACGGATAGTTATAGGTGGTTACCACCTATAGTACCGCCATATTGATGTAATGGAATAACCTGCCACCCCTACTCTTGGGGGGGGGGGCAGGTTATTCCATTACATCAATATCATGGTAATCCTTCTTTTCTTTTTTTCCTTACCTTTTCTTTTCCTTTTTTTTTTTTTTTTTCGGTTGTCGTTATATCCACACGTGCCGCCATCTTAAATATCACAGTAATCTCTTTTTTTTCTTCTTTTTTTTCCAGGGTTGTCGTTACATTCACACGTGTCCCCTTAAATATCATGGTAATCTCAAGTCCAGAAATTGCGTCATAGACAGCCGCTGGGTTTTAAAAATAACAGACTATGGAATTCCTGGTATGCTCGAAGGGAGCAAAACCGACCGAAATTTAACGGCAGAAGGTAAGGTATTTCTTTCATTTTAGGTTCAGGCTTACAATCCCTGCGGAATGATCTATCAACCTCGTGTCGTAACAAGAGGACAGTTTCCCACCCTTCACTTAATAATTATTTAATAATCATCCCCTCCCGTAAAATATAGCGCGATGACAACGTTACGTTATTTGCTTGTTTACAAGAAGTCAGTCCTATATTTAAATGTTTCCATTGAAATACTTTGGGATTTTCCCCCGTTGAATGTCGTATGTACGTGTCAACAAGAATGTCCAATAGTTACTTTGACTATTATTAATGACTATCAACTTAAATTAAAATGTATTTATAAACTTAAATGGTGTATTATCGATCTATTTCATAATGCAAGTTCATTACAAATGGTATACTTCATTTATTACTCATAAAATGGAAAGCTAAGAATATAATAGAAATTTATTCTGAATGCTTTCCATAATACTAGGAATTTAACAGAAGATATGACAGAATATAACAGAATAAGATTAAATCCGAATATAACAAAACTAAGATTAGAGCAGAAAATTATTCCTCATGGTAACTAGATTACTAAAATGTACGAGAATATAAAATGTAATAGAATATAAAAAATACTAAAAAATTCTGATTATAAGAGAAATTAATTTTGTCTGCTAAGCAGATTACTAAAGCATTATAGAATATAAAAGAATATGACAGAAAAAGAATATAAGAGAATATAATAAAACTAATAATATAATATAAATTTATATTGCATGCTATTCATAATACTAGGAGTTTTACAGAAAATAACACAATGGCAGGACAGAATAGGAATATAACATAATATAACAAAACTAACAATATAAACGAATAATAATATAACAGAATAAGAATAAGATTATAACAGTATAAGGATAAAGCAGAATATAAGAGAATAACATTATAGCAGAATAAGAATAAAGCAGAATATAACTGAATAAGATTATAACAGAATAATAATAAAGTAGAATATAACCAGACTAAGAAACTTACAGAATAAGAATATAGCAGAATAATAATAAGCAGAGTATAGCCAAACTAAGAATATAACAAAACAAGAATAAAGAAGAATATAATAGAATAATAATATAACATTATAAGAATAAAGCAGAATTTAACAAAACTGAGAATATAACAGAATAAGAATATAAGAGAATATAACAAAACTAATATAGCCAAAAAATATTCCGCATGGTAGCCATGTTAATAAAATTTAACAGAATATAATAATGTAATAGAATATAACCAAATAAACTGTATTCTGAATATAAAATAAATTAATTCTGCATGCTTACCAATTTACTAAGATATAGTAGAATATAACAATAGAATATACAACAGAATAAGAATATAAGAGAATATAACAAACTAAGAATAGAACAGAAATTTATGCTACCCAGATTACTCGATCTATGTAACTTTGAACGTTACGACATGAAAGTAGACATCAAAATGTTTTTCAAGTTATGCAATTGCACTTCATTGTATATACTTCATGATATTGTTAGATGTTCTATTTTGAATTTATATTTTAATCCTTATACCCTGGGTATGACGATGAACTACATCCAGCAGCAAGGCCCCTGATTAGGAGGTTTTGAGGAGCGTGGAATCACGTGTTAATTGCTGTTTTTACCAGGTCCATCCTGACCCGAAGTGGTAACACCTGTTATGTTCTCAGCTATGGGCAAATAGTTATACCTCACACTGGGATCAAAACATTATGAAAGTATTAAAAAATACATTTTTTGTAGTGAGAATACCAGCGATACATTTTCAAAATGACCAGCAATACATTGTTGGAAAAGAAAGAGAAACATAATCACCAAGATATTTTTGAAAAAATTTAACAAAGGTCCCAGGAAACTTAAATGTCGGTATTAAATGACCCATAAGTATTTGATATGCCGTTAAACAAACCAACCGAATGAACTGGGTAATGAATACAAGAAAATCAAGACATTTCAAAGTTGTATGCACCAAAAATGTATATACCACCAGACGCTTCGAATTTTTCGTGTGCTACTGTCTCTATATCGATCGCCACCTACTTTTATGTGCCATATCCCTTCAAGAAATAAGTGATCATGTCCCTCCACATCTTCCTGTCTCTTGTAGCTCTTAATACATTTTGTCTTTTTGCTGTTTCTCCCGAACCCTGTTCTACCATCCACTTACTCAAGCTCGTTAAGTATGTTACGCGCTGCTTTCATCTGTCCCTCTTTCACTCTATCCGCCCTGTGAGTATCAGATTTTCCAAGCCCTTCTTCCTCATTACGTGCCCCAAAAACTTCAACTGCCTCTTCCTGATGTTAAGTATAACTTTCCTTTTTGTTTCTATCTCTTATTTTAATCATCGTCACAAGAACCACTTCTCGACTTGACGGTCGAACTCTCTGCTTCTGAGCAGAAAGGAACCCTGACGAGGTTCAGCCGAAGGGCAGAATCTCGTTCGGGGAAAATGACCAACCCGATCTCGGGTTATACGGGCATTTTTTTGGCTGAGCCTACGGGCTCGGGAAACCCACGATAAACTCGGCCTTGTGCCACATGCAACCCTCGTGGCGGGGGGGGGGGAGGCTAGATACAGAACCACTGTATCAATCACTCTTAATACTACAGTGTATGCAAGCTTGGCTTCTTTCCCCATAATTGTGGCCTTGCGACAGACTAAACTAATTTTAGTAAATTAATTAATCACTAACTGCCTCTATAAAGTCGTACTGAAAATATCTCGGCTAGACTTCTTACCTAAATTCTTACCAAATGACCAAACTCAAAATGTTTTTGGAGTCGCTTCTTGTTCCGTACTTTAGGGTAGCCGACGAAAAATCGATAATTACCTGAGGACTGGATACCTGTTCCACATGGAGTACTCTCCATTTGAAGTAAAAAAAAAATGAGGTCAAGAATATGCTCTTGTGTCAACGGCAAAGACCAGGGACTTCAGTTATCTTAAACACCTATCCACTAAATATGGCATTGTCATGAATAATCAAGAGTGGTCTCTCCTTGTTTCGTTAGTCTCCTCTTTGAGAGAGCTATTTCTGTTTACTGGGACTAATAAAGGACACTATACACGAACCTTGTATTCCCAGTTGAATAAAGCTTTCTTAAAGCCTACACCTGCGTACTTTTGTCATTACGGATATCTTATTTTGCACAGATAGGTATGCAAGTGAAATACACAGCTATTATGGTTATAAACAAAGTATGTTTGAAGTGACTATATACCCTTTGATATTTTATACTTGCCGACTCTCTTTCCGAGTCGCTACACTTTGCGCTACTCTCACGCCCGTGTCAGATGTTAAATGAATAATAAATTATTTGATAAAACCCGGATATTTAAACTGCATCGCTGTCAAGCGGAGAATTTTAATATTAGCTTGTACAGAAATAAATGCCATTTCTAATCGCATCTGAAAGTTAAATGATCACTCGCTTGCGTTTAGTAGCATTTTGAAAACAATAAAAGCAGGCAAATATTAGCAAGAACTGAACGAAAAGCATTACGGTTCGGACGAGGAACAAGCAACCATTATATAAGGGAAGCGATGTAAAGAAGCAAAGTGAAAATCATCTGGGTGAAAATTCCTGACTTCTCTACTTTATTCTGTCAACTCACAAAGACATACAATGGTTGACAGATAATTCAGCTCTTGATTAGAAACTTTTTTAAGGCGTTGGTTCCCCGGCAGCTATGGGATCAAAATGGGCCCCGTGTGATCTAAGAAAGATTGTACGGAACCCATTTTGAAAACACTGAAACTTTTCTAATCCTTTTTCAATTTGCGTGGGACTGTCGTATGACTAACAATAACATTTTCACTGAGTTACCGAGTCGTAGTGGCAGGATTTGATGTAGCAGCAGATTCTAAATTCATTGAACCGAGTCCTTTTATACGACCTTCCCCTCACTCGTCCTCTACACTAACATTTCCACTTTTAAAATGTGAAAACCACTTCCTGCGCCTTTTTTTATTCAATACATCGACCTCATAAGGGTGGTGGATGGATTTTGCTGCTGCAATTGCGTTCAGGCCTTTATGAAACTCATAGTGTATAACATTTTATCCGTTCTTTAGTTGGGACGCACATAGAAGCAAGTTCTGAAATATATTATGAATAATATTCTCATAATTTGAACGAAAAAACATATAAATTATTCATATTACCATTAATAAATCACTTAAAGTGGAAATACTTTGATAAATTTTGTTCAACATTTTCACCTCGTTAATCGGACATAACTATCATTCCCAACTGATGTCTTCAAAATGATGCAGGTTTATTGACAACATCTATCTTATAAACAAAAAATGTTTTATATTTCTGATATTAAAAAGAAGAAAAATTTCATTTTTTTGTATCTTATATCAAAAGGAAGTAAATTTTATCTTATATCAAAAAGAAAAAATATTTCTTTTTTATATAAAAAATAAGTTCATTTTTTATATCTTAAGTAAATTTATTTCTCTTTTAAATTACGACAGCTGATTGATAATTAGAATCTCTAATTCTATTAAACAACTTTTAAACTAGATAAAAAAATGAAACTGCTATTAAAATAAAGTCAGTTAAATTAAGTCAATTAGATTATGAAAATTGCAAACTTATTTTTCAGAAAAGTCACCATTTCAAACGAAAGATTTTTCCATGTGTTTTGATAATTTTTTTTTTTCATTCCGACTATGAAAAATGTTTCTGCTTCACATTTAATTCAACTAGAAGGACGTGTCAATTTGTTTTATAGACTACGCAAAGGCGTTCGACAAAGAACGTTACCAAGATCTGTAAGATCTGCTCAGCAGCCTTAACCTATTTGGGAAAGATATTAGAATAATCAAGAAATGATACTAGAATCAAACCGCCTACATACGGACAGAAAATGAGTTCAGGGGATATACAAAAATAGAAAAGGGTGTAAGACAAGGATGTGTCTTCTCACAGGATTTATTCAACCTAAACAACAAGGCAATTCTGAGAGAATTATAAGTCCTACCAGGATTCATAATTGACAGGTACAGTCTTAACAACATAAGATATGCCGATAATACAGCATTGATAGCAGACACGGAAAGACAACAAAAAATCTCCGACAGAAAGTAACGAAGGAAATCAAGAAGAAAAGATTAAAAATAAACTGCAAGAAGACAGGATACATGTTTGATAGCATAAGGATGAGCCTGAAATGCAAATTACAAATCAGAGAAACCAAAATCAACCAAGCACAAAAAATTGAAATATCTGTGAAGACGGAAAGTGCAACAGTGACATCTGAAGACGCATTAAGATATCCAAAGATGCATCCCGAAAGCTAAGCAGGGTATTAAGAGACAGAAAATTTTCTTTAGAAGCATAGAAAAGACTACTGAACTGCTAGGTGACATCTACCCTCATATATTGTTGAAGCTTGGATAAGCATGGAATAATAATAATACAACACAAAATGTACGTAAACAAAATGTATTGAAACAAGGAAAAGGTACACAATATTTACAGTTAGTTTTGGTATATTCTTGGGAAGACTGTTCCTGCAGAATGGGTTGACTAAATAGCAGTCGGGCAGAGTCTCTCGATTGGATCTCTTCTTACTACCCCCGTCTTCCCGGTACCAACCCATATTTATATGGTCGGTACTCCACTTATGTAAATTAGGTGTATCGTACACAACATATATGAAGGTCAATGCTGATCAGTCTCCTCAAACATGAAAAAAGTAAATTGAGACAACAGAAGTTTGGTTCTCAATGGATAGGGGAACAGGAGTTACTCGAAAGAACAAAATAACAAAATTTATTAAAAGCTACAAAGGACAAGAAATTGTGGAGTGCCATGATCGCCTACGTCCTGAAGAAGTGAACTGAATCAACTGAAATGTGGTTCTATAAAATGATACTGAGAACATCATCAACGTAACATATGAGCAACGACGCTGTTTTAGAGAAAATGGAAACTTCATCAGGAACTGACAGTTCAAATTTCCCGGGCACATAATGAGGAAGGAGGGTTCGGAAAATCTGGTACTCACGGGACAGAAGGAGTGGAAGAAAGACAGAGGAAAACAACGCATAACATACTTAAGAAGCTTGAGTATATGGATAGCGGAACATTTATTTATTAAGTGCTTAAAAGGACAGGAAATTTTGGAGAGCCATGATCGCCTACGTCCTGAGAGGACACGGTACAGAAAGAAGAAGAAGCTCACAGCAACTTTTGGCATCGCCTGAAAAACGTTGATCTTTAATGACCTTTTCTCAATTTCAGGACCAAATATAGGTCTGATGGTGTTAAACAGGGACTGTACGGAGGCTATGCAAGAAATCTGACTGGCAGGCTTATACGTAAATCATCGGAATTGTCCATTTTTTAAATCATTTCAACCCAATCAAGGTAATAAAGCCACTAAGACGCAAGGGATTACTGAGTGTTAGAGAATATGAGAAAAACACTATTAAGAAGAGAGAACAAAGTACGTCACCAAGATCTGTTAGATCTGCTCAGCAACCTTGACCTATTTGGGAAGGATATTAGAATAATGAAGAACCTATACTGGCAGCAAACCATACGGAGAGAAAATGAGTTCAGCAGATATAGAAAAATAGAAAAGGGTGTAAGACAAGGATGTGTCTTCTCACAGGATTTATTTAACCTAAATATCAAGGCAGTTCTGAGAAAATACTGAGTGTTAGAGAATATGAGAAAAACACTATTAAGGAGAGAGAATATTAAAAGAACAAGAATTGATAAGACAGTAGCTTATAATTGACATTGCATTTCCATTTTTGGAGATCAAAGTTGACTGGGAAGCAACAAGCCAAAACAGAACAGACACATGATTAACGATCGTTATTATCAATGCCATAACACCGTGAATTGACATTGAATGCGACTTTAGATACATTGACCTGTCAAAGGTCATAGGTTTGATGCCTAGTATTGAGTACGAACCCTTTTTACCTCGGCGATGTGTAACAACTCTTGACATCAATTCCGAAAAGTGCCCAAAAGACATCCGGCGAGTGAGATGATGAACGGTGTATCCAGGCTTCTGGCCACAATAATTAAGTACACGCACTGTCCACAGAGGGAGGTAACACATCTCATCAGGTTCTTCGAGGGTTGTCAAATATCCCCACAATTTCAGGAAATGGGTGTCATATCCTTCTGGCACCAACTACTTTACACAGTTCGAACTCGGATAGTTCGCTTTGCTATGAGCAGCCTAACCGGTGTTATCATTGATTTACCAGATTTTATAACACATCTGATATAGGTTTGGGCATTTCAATGACATCAAGATACAGCGGCGCCACCTATCATTACATTTTATACTGCTATTCTATGCTTTTGGCACGTCAGTGTAATATCGAATACAAGTTAAAACAGTGTAATAGCGAATACAAGTTTCTTTCTATGCCGCGCGATAGGAGACCTTTGATAAACACTATTCTATGAGAATCGAAAATGTTAACATCATAAGCAGAACAAGTAATTTTCATCTTAGATGAGCTAGATTAGATTATTGTTGTTGTATTACTACAACAATTTAAAGGAAATTAGTATTTCTGGTGAAATAACTATTTTGGTCTCACTTGTTGCTTCACTGGAGCCCACAAGGAAATGAACTTTTTGCTTCTCGTATTTTGTTTTTACATCATTTCAGCTCAAATAAGTCGGGAATGTCACCAGTACGCAAGGGGTTACAGAGAGTACTAGAAAAAACTGAATATATGGGATGACTGAGGAAAGGACAAAAGATGAACGGGATTCAAGAAGACAGAAGATGTCGATTGCCGTTGAATTTAAAATTGGGAAGATTGGTATTTATAAGGGAAGCAAGTAAACGGAAGGAAGTTCCATAGTTGGGAAGTGCCGGAAAAGAAACTGTTGGAGTAGAAATGGCGGTTACATTTGGCTATTTCATTAATAAACGGGTGGGACCTAAAGGCCAATCTAGTAGCAATCTTAAATTCATGTAGTTGGGGCACCAAGAAAATATGTTCGTCAGACTAGTTGAAAAATAATTGTAGAATAGACACAAGGAAATCACTTCACGTCGATGATAAAGTGACTGAAATCGTGATGCCAGGTCAGGATCGATTACATTACAGATTTTCTTTGGATTTTGACAACCTCGAGAGCAATAGCAGCTGCACCAGACCAGATATGGAAGCAGTATTTAATGCATGGGCGAATGGTAAATTTCTAAATGTACAACATGGATTCTGACGAGAAAGATTCTCAGACACTATACAGTGACCTAACTTTCCTTGCAGTAGATGCATCTGTTGATTTCATGTAGTCGCTCCATTTCAATACAGTTGAAAACGTGAGGCCATGAAGGTGTTGATTCCGCGCGACACGACAGGAAATGTTTTGCAAGTAGCAACACCTCCTCTCATGAGTATCAGCCAGAAACGTAACTCTTACGGATTGAAGGCTGTCACTACATCGGTCAGATTTCAGAAGCTGACTAATGAAGAACTCATTGCCAGGAAAATCAATCTGAATAGAAAGAAAATTAAAATTCCGGATTTGGGCGAAAATGGGTCAACTCAAATCGGCCGTGCTCTTCTACAATGTATCTGCTCACTGTATTTTGCACTCTACCTACGGTAGAGCGATGATTTCGCAAGCTTCTCTTGCGAACACACTCTTTTAACTAGTGAGTCACGTGACCAGGTGAGGCGATATATCCGGTGTTGTGGTATTAACAGTGGCAGCCTTGTTGATCTTCTACTGACCGAACCGTATTCTTAAATAGGCCCTTCCGATCATGACTCTCTCTTGGATGCCCTGCATGGCGGACAACCGATTCAGAAATGTTTAAACTGTCAAAACTGCTTGCAACCAATGATTAAAAGTAGTTTCCACCGAATAAACCCTGTAGATCAAAAACAGGAATATCTTCCTTTGAACCTCGTGGACTGGTGCTAAAAGAAAGAATTTTACCAGATAATAGAAACCGCAAAGAACTTTTACCAGATAACAGGAACCACAAACTAAGAACTTTGCCAGCTAAGAGAAACCTCAAAGAACATTGCCAGCTAAGAGAAATCTCAAAGAACTTTGCCAGAATACGGAAACCATAAGGAACCTTGCCAGAAAAGGGAAACCACAAAGAACTTTGCCAGATATCAGAAACCACAAATAATTTTACAAGAAAACAGAAACCACAGAAATACGTGTCAAATAGTGGAGACCACAAAGAACTTTGTCAGAAAACGGAAACTACAAAGAACCTTGCCAGAAAACAGAAACCACAAAGAACTTTACCAGAAAACAGAAACCAAAGTACTTTGCCAGAAAACAGAAACCACAAAGAACTTTACCAGAAAACAGAAATCAAACAAAGAACTTTGCCAAAAAACAGAAGCCACAAAGAACCTTACCAGAAAACAGAAACCACAAAGAACTTTGCCAGAAAACAGAAACCACAAAGAACTTTACCAGAAAACAGAAACCAAACAAAGAACTTTGCCGGAAAACAGAAACCAAACAAAGAACTTTGCCAGAAAAAAGAAATCACAAAGAACTTTACCAGAAAACAGAAACCAAACAAAGAACTTTGCCAGAAAACAGAAACCACAAAGAACTTTACCAAAAAACAGAAACCAAACAAAGAACTTTGCCAGGAAACAGAAACCACAAAGAACTTTTTCAGAAAACAGAAACCAAACAAAGAACTTTTCCAGAAAACAGAAACCACAAAGAACTTTTTCAGAAAACAGAAACCAAACAAAGAACTTTGCCAGAAAACAGAAACCACAAAGAACTTTTTCAGAAAACAGAAACCAAACAAAGAACTTTGCCAGAAAACAGAATCCACAAAGAACTTTTTCAGAAAACAGAAACCAAACAAAGAACTTTGCCAGAAAACAGAAACCACAAAGAACTTTTTCAGAAAACAGAAACCAAACAAAGAACTTTGCCAGAAAACAGAAACCACAAAGAACTTTACCAGATAGCAGACCACACAAAGAACTTTTTCCAGTAGAAACCACAAAGAAATTTTCCATATAATAGAAACTAAATAACTGAATGGGCATCACGTGTAATTCGAAGAGAAAATAATCACTAAATCAACATATTGGGTTTCCATACTACTTCGAAGAAAACGTGTGGAAGGAAACACCTATCACTATACGAAAGAGCGATAACAGCGGACTTAAGAAAAATATTTCCCTGGAAAATTGTTCCAATAGAAAAATTTTATAAATTTCAACCCACAATAACACTGGCTGTTCGGTCAAAAGATTCCGAAAATTTCCAGCTAATCTTACCTTTACTATTATCATTGCCATCGAAATCTCAGGTCTTAACGAAATTAGAAAAGCAGCCGCTTTCATTATATGAGAATGCCATTAGTTCTGTTACTGAAATGCGCTTCATTTATTTGCGAAATGATGTAATGAAGTTTGATAAATGTGCTAGGGCAATAACTCGATTGATTATATATGTAGATGTCAGAGACTTTACAAATACAAAGCTAAACAGAAATGACGAGTAAACGGTATAACGTTTACCAGTTAGGAAAGGGAAATCGGTGGGTCGTGTTCAAATAAAATCCCGGTCCGTTGCATTCAATTTCGAATAAATGACCCCGGGAAATATATGTATCTATTTCTTCTACTCTACACAAAGTTATGGGTTAAAAACTAGTGTAGACTGCGAGGCAACGAGTTTAGTTTGTAACCCAGGGAAGGTTACTGAATAGAATAATCACACGAAAGTTGGTAATGAACGATAATACTTAGGAAAAGAACAAGATATATAAGATTCGCCAGCGACGCGTAGAAGTAGTCAAGTGAATTCCACACTGAATCTACAACTGCAGACAAACACATACAGTATTCGCTATTGTATTTATGAGAATAGGGAGCATACTCATTATTGTCCCTGGGTATACTACAGCATTTAGAAAGATAACTATGAATTCAAAACTGTGGAGAAGGCAACAAGTAACCACACCAAAATATTTCCCAAGAAGTCGTACCAATTCCTAGACAACAAAGAAACAAAATCTGCGGGGAATTGTGCTTTCCTGAAGGTACCTGACATTAAAAATCCGATAAAAAATGGTTATAAATATAGACATTTTTCATTTATATGAATGTGAGTCTTTGACAAATTTTGAAACAAAATCATTGGGCATAAATCAAGAACCACATATGATAGAATGGTAAAAGGATAACATTTTAGGATCTGCAATCATTTAGTTTCAAACATAATCCAAAAATGTCATGAGGAGACCTAGAGTACATGCTCCAATTGTCCGCCCTTCAGTTGAAGGCACTGTTGAATGCAAAGGTGTTAATAACGCGTGCACATTCCCCTTCTAAGTGTTGGTTGCGTTAAATGCAGATATGGTGCGAGAGTTGCCCTGGTAGATGTTGTCCTTGAGGAACCTCCAGAAATTTGGAGGATTCAGGTTAGTCGAGTGGGGTTCACATTCCACTTCAGCTATGCGACTGATGAGTCGCTCCTCGAACTTTTCATGGAGCCATGCCATGGTAACATTAGTAGTGTGAGGAGGAGCATCATCCTGCTAGAACCAGTGTTCCTCCGCAAGGTCCTCACGTTCTTCGAGCTCTCCCCCCTTGAGAGGCCGTTACTTGGTCTCAACACACTGTGAAACACTCTTTATGTTTCTCATTTGTCAGAAAATATATTCAAATATATTTTAATGCTAGATTCCTGCTGATTAGGGATGGGTATAAATGCAAGTAAAGCTAAGTAGATTTTAAATACAATTAGAGTTTAGCTCAGTATAGAATAGTACTTATTTATAAATATATAATACATATATTTATACATATATATAAATTCAATAGTGACTTGATATCAAGCTTAATGACTATCTTTAGTAGACTTTAATTGAATATTTGTAAATACTTTTAAAATATTTAAGAAACAAATGACAAAAGATGTATGTTTTTCAACTGTTAAATTTAGACCATGTTAAAGATACAATTACTAAAGTTAGTTTTTAGTATTGTGGTTTTGTGGGTGTAAAAACAAGTCTACTTTTGCGATATTTTAAATTAAATATAATTTTTTCTTTCTTTATGTGAATTTTAAAAAATAATAAGTACGGAAAAGTAATTAGAAATATGAAACACGTTTAATCACAGCAAAATTGCGGCTGTCCATTGAACCTTTACACGGAGTGAATCACTGTTGATGTTTCATTTATATTTAGTGGATATCATCAATTGATGATTTAAACTTTTCTAACAATACGGTTATCATTCATTCATGATTCGAGTCTAAATGACTAATTGGTAAATCTAGGATCCATGAGGTTACTATTTACTATGATTCGCGAGGTTAGGATATTCGCTGATATATTTTCCAGCAAATAAAGCTGAAATAACAAATCAAAGACAGTGAGATGTCTTCATTCATACTTCTCGAAGAGAAAATAAGATAAAATGGTGACAAGTTCAAAGGATGTAAAATTCTATTCCGTATAGAATGCTTCAAGAATTTGCTAAAAAATATTAAATATAGGAAACAAAGGCTTGTTTTATTTCCATTTTTCTGTATGAATTTGGAAACTTTCAAAGAAGACAATATCCTTTTTGTATGTTGTGTACAGAATTAAAGTGAAAATAGCATAAAACTGCTCTTTAGAAAATGAAATATTTTGTTTTTGACCGACATGCACGTTCGTGCAACTCTTCCTCGACGTTTAAAAGAGAAACTTTTTTTTACTAAAAGAACTTCTGCGTAATACGTGACATCAAACAACGCGTGTTTCGCAATAATTATAAGTCTAAACATTTTATTGTAAGTTGTTCGGAAAGTATAAATCTTTTCATTCGTTTTTCTTTTCCTCTTCCATTCTGATCATTGTTACATTTTTTCCTAAATTGTAAGCATGTATGTTTAAGAATTATTAAATACGATGACTCCTGCTGACAAGGGATTAGTTTGAATACAAGTAAAGCTAAGTTTAAATTTAAATGTAGTTGGTTAACTACAAAGTAGATCCCCTTATCCATTTATCTGCAAATAATTATAATAAAATTTCTATCAAAAGAAAATTGGTGGACATCAAACTTAATAGCTGCCTTAGGCTGTCTTTATGTATGTATTAATAATATCATAGATGATCACGTATAATTTGTTGACCATGTTCGCCAAGTCTATGAATATAGAATACAGTGCAGTACGCAATCTGTTCAATAAAACAACGTTAACGATTAATACTCACGAGTCAGACACTCTACTGGATCTGAGTATATCGCCAATACTACCAGCAGCAATTCTTCAGTCTTCGATATCAGAGGTTGGCATTGAATATTCGGAAAAAAAATGGCTGCCTTTATACACGTCGCATTGAATATTTTGAGCCTTCTGATTGGTTAACCCTTTTATTGGTGAACTATAAAATGAATCAGCTCATTTTGACTGGCTCACTAGTACACAGAGTACCCAAAAATTCCCCCCCCGTTTTGGGTACATTATGGAATCTTCTTTCAAAATATTAGTAAAGTCAATATTCATATGGAAAAAAATCTTTAGTATTCATAAAATATATCTTTTTTGTTTTGCAATTAAAATTTATTTTTGTATTTTTTTAAAAAATATCCACAAAAAATAGTTATATCATTTTGTCCACTGTTAAGTATTTCAGGTTAATAAACATTAATAACAATATTATAAATTTGGGTTGTGATCACAAACAAAAAAGTGGAAAAAGTTGGTATTTACCCATAGCTGGGACCCATTAAAACAAAGACTATCACTCCGGGTCAGAGTGATTCTGAGAGTCATTCAGAGGAGGATTGGGCTAAAAGTAGGACTATTTACGTTTATACCCCGAAACTAAGGACTCACATTCATACCAAAAACCGATGTCTCTTAAGACAATAACTAATGGATGCAATTTTACGTCCTACCCAGGACTAATAAGGACCTTAGAGAGACTTAATGGGTGCAGTTTTACGTCATGTCCAGAACTAATACGGACCTTAAAGATCAGTACCAAATATGACAGGAATGAAAGTCCGTAATTTCAATTTTGTAATTGGATTTGTAAACAAATCTGACACGTTATTTTCCGATTGAACATATTCAATTTGTACTGTTTTCTTTTGTACCTGATCCTTAACAAATTGATATTTAATATCAATATGCTTTGATCTTTGATGTATTATTAGATTTTTAGCCAAAGTAATACTGGCTTGATTGTCACAGTAAATAGTTATAGGCTCACTTATTATCAGTGTCGTAATTGTTTTTTTTTTAGTAATTTAAGAAAAATAGCCTCTTGTGTTGCTTGCGACAATGCAATATATTCCGCCTCACAAGTAGAGAGTGAAATCATTCCCTGTTTCTTTGATTTCCAGCTAATTATTGGATTATCTTTTGCCAATCTAAAGCAATAGCCTGTGATACTTTTACGATCTGGTGAGTTTGCCCAATCAGCATCACAAAATCTTTCCAGTTGTAGTGGGTTTTTTGATTGTTGAAATACTAGGAACTGATTCTTAGTTCCTTTTAAATAACGTAATACTTGTTTAGTTCTTGTTAAATGCACAGTCCCCGGTTTATTTAATTTTTGGGACAACTTAACCGTATAGCAGATGTCTGGCCTAGTTGATGTCATGCCGTAAATAAGACTTCCAACTAATATTCTGTATTCTTTCTCACACGCCGCTATACCATCTTTATTATTCATAATTGCGTTTAAATCCATTTCACATGGAGTAGTTCGTGATTTGCAATTTTGCATGTTGAATTTAGATAAGAGTTTTTCGATGTATCTGGACTGATTCATTGTAATAGTGTTGTCCTTAAATTTGAACTGTATACCAAGAAACCATGATAGTCGACCCAAGTCGGCCATTTTAAACCTTATATTTAAGGAATTTTTGATTTTTAATAGAGTAGCTTCAAATTTTGAAGCAATTAACATATCGTCGATCCAAATAATCAGAATTGCTAATATTTCATTATTAAATATTCTTGTGTACAGGCATGGGTCAACTGGGGAGGGTTCAAAATGTTGTTCAATTAAATAGGAATGGAGTAATACATACTATAGAGTGATCCGAGTTTCAAAGAGGATAATGCTACGAGGTTCGACAAGAGCGAAGAGATGAGGTAACAAATAAATGAAGTAGAGAAGCCTGTTATGAAATCGGATAGGGAAATTCGCGATTTGAGAAAGGTATTGAGCAATGTAAAAAGTTTAATGTTTGAATACTGGCAACATAATATATATATATATATATATATATATATATATATATATATATATATATATATATATATTCATGAATTATTCATACAAAAACAAATGCAAAAGGTTAATGATTTAATTGGCGAGAAATCCATCGTCGCAAACAATTCAAATAATATACAAAAACCTCCGAACCTGTTATGAATGAAAAGATCCTTGTTTCTAGAAATTTCTGCTGCATTAGTTCTTATTTTTACTACAAGCTTTCGTCTGTTCCTACAGACATCGTCAGGTATGGAATAGATGTTGTTCTTGTTTTTTCTCTCAGTAATAAGAGGACAACGAAAATATATGTATTGTTGTATCTGAAAAATGCTATTGGAAATGAGTTATTGTTTTTGGAGCGTGCAGTAGCAAAGCTGAGTTTGATTTTAAATTTTACAGTTGTGCGTTCTTGTACAAATATGGTGATAAGCGAATTTTTTACTGGTAAATTTTCTGTCAAAGTGGCATGAAATATATATTGCAATAATTACAGTAATGTCGCACTTATTATTGGATCAGTTATTTTAATTTCGATAAACGTGCAATCAATTTACAAATTCATGAATTATTCATACAAAAACAAATGCAAAGGTTAATGATTTAATTGGCGAGAAATCCATCGTCGCAAACAATTCAAATAATATACAAAAACCCCCGAACCTGTTATGAATGAAAATATATATATATAATGGATTGTCCGACAATTATTATTTAATATATTTTCTGTTTATATGGTATGTTTATAGATGTAATTTATTTCATTAAAATTATTTTTATTGATACAATTTATTTCATTAATACCATTTGTTTAATTAAAAACTGAGCATTTACTTAAATAAACTGTATATATTAAAATAACAAGTTAATTTTATATATATATATATAATGAGAAGACTGAGAATGGGGAGCATTGAAGGAAGGACAAAATGAACACGATCCCAAATTTTTTTATTGTTGTAATTATCAGAAGGAAGAATGTTTCATAAGTGGGAAGTGCGAGAAAAAACTTTTACAGTAATATTAGCGGTTGAATCTTGCTACTTCGACCATAAAAAATGAGACCTTTTTTTCAAATCTAATAACCGGATGCCATCTGCGAAACTTTGAATCAGGAAGATAGGTTTTTAACATTCTATTTGGTTAATGCTAATGGTTAGTTTTCTTATATTGAATTCTTCCATTACAACTTAAAAAGCATTATCTTTTATTAATACACACGTTGATTTCAGATATATGCTATGCGTAATATACACTCTTAGGCGATCATGTATCATTCGATACATGACTGACGAGTCATGGTTGCCATTTTTTTCTACGGTAGACCAGTTGCCATCCAAGGCTACAGAAGCAGGTCTGTCCTGCTATTTACCCAAAGCTGGGGGCGGAGAAGAAGAGGATTCATACCTTTCTTAAGGCTATTAGCACGTAAGTGAATGTAATGGATATGACTGGAATTCGAACTCGGTACTCCGATTCATCAGTCCGAGCTGCTATCCATTACTCCACCGTGTTTTGCAATAACGCAAACTTTATTATTATTATTAGTAGTAGTAGTACGAGTTTCCCCCCAAGGGACGTCAAAAGGCAACAAGTTTTTCTATGTAAAATGCAAATATCTCAAGCGCCACACAATCAGAAGAGATGAAGTGATTTTTTTACATTTTATATATTTTGGGGGTTGCCAGGAAGTTGTTCCTCATATTTGTTTGCAGCTTTAGATGTCATTCCCAAAGCCCCAATAGCAAATAACAGGTGATATTCTTGTCTTTAGATGCAACGTTCTATTGATTTCCATCTCGAGGTACTTATATTCGCTTAGTGTCTAAAACGTTTTTAAAGATGTGTTTTTGTCGGCCGGGCCGCAACATCTATCACAAACATAACTTTTCAAAATGATTTTTCACAATTATGTCTGGTCGTTTTGACAGGAATTCTCTATCTGCTTGAAAGCTGAAATTCCTAAAGATGGTAGCATCATGATTCTGTACATCTTAGTAATTTATGTTCCTGCCAATTCTCTTTGAGAGGAAGATTGAACACGCTGCATATTGACCAATATACTAAGCAGCACTATCGTATCGATGTAAGTATTCTGTTGGTGCCGGTCGGCCACACCACAGATATCACTATTACTAATAATATTATTCAAGTAAATAGAACGGACAGAGACAGACAATTAAGCCTTTTCATGATTTTCTCTTAGAGTCGAATAAGCTGTTTAATACCGCATCTAAAGTCTCCTACAATCATCTAGGAAATATATGTACACACAATCTGACGGTGTAGTAATTAGATCTCTATACCAATATCCTATCTCAAATTATTATATAGCCTTCCTTTAAAAAAATAAATAAAGCCATTCATATGACCAGACTTATTAATTCTTGCAAAATATCTTGATCAGATAAAAATCTAAGGCAAACGTTTGAAAGCAAATCTCTACTTAATTTCGCTCGTGAAGTCTTCGACGGTTACAAAAATCATTTTTCTTGATGTCTCCGTTGATCATAATGATCAGACCTCTATCAATTCCGCGTACAAAAACGTTCACCAGTATCGATTTGTCTCCTTATCTATTAAAGTGAATTCCCTCATCGATATAAAGTAGTAGTCATATAAAAAAAACCTTATCACACGTGATAAATTAATCTCTTCCTCTACAACAATATTATATGCAAGAATTATCCAATATAAAACATTTAGTAAGAACGTCTTCCTTAATCACATCGTTGATGTAGAAATCAAATAATTTTACATAGAATTAATCAGAATAACATAGATAGTCTATATGACTTAAATAATCACAAAAATAAAGTACTTCCTCGATTGCCCAGACATCTTATTACAGGGCTTGAAAATATACGTTCATCTCATTCCAAATTCTGGATAATTGAATATCTGAATTATCGAAAAAGAATGAAAGGAAAATTCAGTTCCTGAAAGAAATTTAACATTAACATCGTCAAATAACATTTTCATGGTTTTGTCCAGGTTAAATTTAATGAAGAAATGTACCAATGTTCGTCTGTTTCCGGCTAACATCGCGTTTCTCTTCCGCTAAGTTCTGAAATTGGATTAATGTACATGTATTTGTAAAGGTAACCAATTTAAACATTTTTCAGTTTTTTTCAAATGTTGAGTATGCTATTCTTTAAAATCTCAAAATACTTTTCTGAGATGAAAATATTTCAATCGGTTTGGTTAGGATAACTGAAAAATGTTCAAATTATTTCAATTCTTTTTCTTCGTTTCCTGTCTGGATAATCGAAGTTTGGAAAATTTGAATTACGGATAGCCGTGGAAAGTCATGTATTATTATTTTACTCTAATCGAAGGCACTTGTGCATTTGCAATCCGTCTT
The DNA here is from genome assembly GCA_903632075.3 of Acanthosepion pharaonis. Classification (NCBI taxonomy): domain Eukaryota; kingdom Metazoa; phylum Mollusca; class Cephalopoda; order Sepiida; family Sepiidae; genus Acanthosepion; species Acanthosepion pharaonis. The sequence goes on along the minus strand of CAHIKZ030001391.1, from coordinate 2,102,212 downwards.
TTATAAAAGTTTCATTAAAGACGACTGACAAGGTATTGACATTAAGGTTTTTATTCAATTTTTTTACATTCGTACAAATGTTTTCTTTTCTGGACATAAAGTGTGTAAAAACTGTTCAGTATGTTCGAGAGCTTTCAGTTATTCTGTTAGCCATTATCAAGGAGTTTCTTTTTTTTTAACTGAATATGTAGATTTTTACATATATGTATCTATAGAGATGGGAATGCTTGTGTTTTTTTTGTTTTTTTTTTTTTGGTGGGGAGGGTCCCGATGACAGCACTTTGTGGCCGTTTTCATAGTTAATATTATTGCTGGCTTTTTCTTTTTTATTATTAATACTTCCATTACCTTTAGCTTTTTTTTTTAAAGTTCGGATTAGGCTATTATGATTGTATTTTCAAGAAATATGTTCCGAGGGGAGTTTAGTACGTTTCCGTGTGTGTTTAAATGGGTCCTAAGTAAGATATGGTCTGGGGAATGTAACGTAAATCTTCTTGATAGGTATGCAGTGGTATATCCAATATAATCATTCAATAATTTGACTTGATTAGGGACGCATTTTCTTAAGTGTCATGTAAATTCATAAATAATAATGGTTCTCCGTAATTTGGATCTTGCATGTGAGTTACCGTTGGTTAACGATGAGATTAGCTGTTTTAATTTTTTATAATAATAGAAATTTTTAATATACTTAATTTTAATTTTCTTGTTCTGGTTAACTGAAGTTGATGTTTCTAAGGCACAATTTTTAAACACTTTATGTCCAGAAAAGAAAAAAATAATGCAAGAAAACTTAAATTAAAAAGCTTAACCTTGTCAGTTGTCTTTATATAAAGAGAGAGGGTGCGATGTATAAATTGTATAAATTATGCAAAAAATGAAAATAATACTGGCATCACATTTTAACAGATATATTTACTAAAATTACACAAAAAATATCCTGAAATACTAAAGACTAAATTTATTCAATAAAGTCGCTGTTGGCTTCAATCACGGTTCCAGATGACTTCGGAATCTCCTGCAATTTTTTTGGACAGCCTTCTTGTTTAAGTTGGTGATTGCTGCCATAATCCTTGCCTTTAGTTCGTATTTATAGTTACAGGGAGTTTTATTGGTTTCTCACTTAAATGCGCCCCACATATACAGTTGCGGCAAAAATGTTCAGAACGGCATTGTTTTCCTCAAAAAAGTAGGTATAATTTTTTATCAATGTTGTTTTATATTCTGTAATTTTCACAGACAATAAATACGATATTATTTGTTATTGTCTAAGATTTTGGTGTAATTTGAGAGGATAATACAAAAGTTATGGATGATTTAGTAATTTACTGCAAAACCCATGGCGGCCAAAATGATCAGAAGGCACCTTTTGTAGACCTCCCTGTGAGAAGAAGAATGGAGACATAACGTCGTCATCACTAGTGATCACTACAAACGCCTCCATAGTCATCATTAGACTCATTCAACTCTTTTAGAATCCTCTGCACTGTCCCAAACATTCGGAAATGTTCGTATTGGAGCTTCTGGCGCAAATGCCAGGCAGTTCACACCCCTCACTGGTTTTTTGAACAGGAGTAGAGGTTTATCCCTTGTTTCCTGTTTAGAATTGGGTTTCCGGTTCCTTCATTCTCTTTCACTACTAGCATCTTAGTGGCATTATCGTCTTGCTTGGAGTGAATCGATGTATATATATATATATATATATATATATATATATATATATATATATATATATATATATATATAATGCAGTGAGAACAAAAGTAATATATAAATTCCAACGTTCACAGCATTAATTCAAAATAGGGCTCGACACCGATAGTAGAGCGATAATTATTTATTATAGTTTTATCATATAGACAAAAAACAGTTTACTGAATAAAATGGTTAAGATAACCATGTTTTAGTTCTCACCATCGAGGTGCAATTGAAATGCTCTGAAACGAAGTTGCATTCTTTGTAGTAAATAAGCTGTTTTTGTCTATATGATAAATATATATATATATATATATATATATATATATATATATATATATATATATATATATATACTCAATTGACTATTAATTGGTTGTTATTCAAATTATAGAGAAGATTAAGAGAGAGAGAGAGAGAGAGAAGCAGAATAAACTGACTGTAGCAGATTATCCCAAAATACTTAAATATAGTCAAATCAATTTGTTTAGATTTCGATGGGGATGTTTAGGTTGTACAGGTTTTAATCATCTGTTTCTACATCAACCAAGCAACTCTACTCTTTTAACGTGAATCCACCTTTCTTTTTCTCTCTCTTCCTTCTCCTATGTTCTCACCAAACTACTCCGATTCCCTTCTCGATTTCATGAAAATAAATGAAATTATAGTCATTCATCACATCTATGGAAGTGGAAAATGTAGGGAATAACAAACGTTCGAAAGACCCAACAAAGAAAGAAAAAGAATGAACGAAAACAAAAGAAAGAACGTAAGAAAGAAGTAAAGAAAGAAAGAAAAGTATAGAAAAGAACGAAAAGAAGAAAAGAAAGAAAAAAGAAAGAACGAAAAGTAAAGAAAGAAAGAACGTAAGAAAGAAGTAAAGAAAGAAAGAAAACTATAGAAAAGAACGAAAAGAAAAAAGGAAGAAAAAAGAAAGAACGGAAAAAAAGAAAGAAAGCACGTAAGAAAGAAGTAAAGAAAGAAAGAAAAGTATAGAAAGGAACGAAAAGAAAGAAAAGAAAGAAAAAAGAAAGAAAAAGCTAACAGGTTATCTGAAAAAAAATTCATGAATTAATAAAAATAAATAGAAATCTTTTATCTCCCCACTCAGTAAAATACTCTTCGATCAGAAGTATTTAGAAGACACCCTTGTATTTAAAAAAAAATTGTTGTTGAGGAGTAAAGATAAAAAAATTAAACAATCAATAAATACTTCTTTGTTTACTTATCAAATTTTCCTTCTGCTTTGACCTACTTTAGACATGATGTCGGCTGTAATTGATAAGTAAACCATGTTAATTGTTTCTTTGGTCATGTCTCATGAAGATGCCGCTTTCAGAGGACTGGAAAATCTTCGGTTACGTAATAGAATATGCGATGCTCATTCATAAATTTTCCACATTTGTTTAGCAAATCATTTAAGTGAATTATTTTTTCGATTCTGTTCGGTTCACTTATGCTTTAGTGAAAATTAGTTTCTTTCTCTTTTTTCCGTTAATTTATTTTTATCTTTATTTTAATTTCAACTTTTTTAAGTTGCTTTTATCTTTATTACTTTTTTTCTTACTTTCTTCCTCGTTTTCTTTCTTCTTTCGTTTTATTTTTTCTTTTTCTTTCATTTTCTATGTTTTTCTCGTTTTCTTTTTTATTTCTCGCGCTTTCTATTTTTTTAACACTTACCACCTATTCCTATTCTTTCATTCTTATTCTTTCATTCTTATTCTTTCATTCTTATTCTTTCATTCTTATTCTTTCATTCTTATTCTTTCATTCCTATTCTTTCATTCTTATTCTTTCATTCTTATTCTTTCAATCTTCTCGCTTTATTTTTTATTTGTTACACGTTTTTCTTTTTCGTTCCTCATTTCTTAGACTTTTTCTTTCACTTTCTTTTTCACTATATTTTTTACACTTTTTTTCTGCGTTTTTGTAGATTCCTTTTAATTCTTCTTTTATTTACTTATTTTTTTATTCTTTATTTTAATTATGTAAGTCGACATGACTTCTTGGGAAAAGACATTGAAAGCGGTTTCTCATTTTATTTAATTATTTTTTTATTCTTTATTTTAATTTTGTTCTTCTTTGTTTTCACAATAAATTCTTCCTTCTTTTTCTTTCTTTCCATCTTTCTTTCCTCGCAATAAATTCTATGATATCCGTTCCTTCTTTCTTTCTTTCTTTCTTTTTTCTTTTTTTCTTTCTTTGCATCACACTGATTTCTTTTATTCATTCAATTCTTTAAAATTATTCAGTTAGTGTATATATATATATTGTTATGGAGTGGTTTCACGGTGGGGGCTCGTAGTTGTACTAAGTCGGTTCTAAAATAGGTTCGACGTACCAAACGTTAGGAACTTGATATAAGTAATGACACAGAGTAATCTAGTTGTGGTCGCTGATACTTTAGTATCCGACTAACGGTCGTCCGGCATTGACTGACTGACCCACCCCCTGAGCGACTCCTACTACTCCTACTTATTATAGATGGGAGAGTTTATTAACTATAGAATAGGTGTGTTCCACTATAACATATATTTATGTGTCTGTGTGCGTGTCTGTGTGTGTGATTAATACAAATATGAAATTTGTCACTTAGCTGATTTATCACATTTACCTTCAACATCCCGACTTTGGAATTTGGTAGACATACCCTCCAGCAATCGCTCTTTCCACTCCTCGGTGGATATGATTTAACGATTCAGGTTCAGATATGTACCATACATGCTTTCATATTATCACAGATATAAATAATAATACCAAAAGAACGACCTGACACCGACTAATACAAAACAGTTCTCTATTATTACAATCCTTCTGTTAAATAAGTTAAACCAGTTTATCAAATATGAGTTTCGAATGTGCGCATAATTCACGGTTATCGGCGCTGAAAATTGAATCGACGAGATGAGTTCAAATTCAAGTCGAATTTGTTGCGTCCTCCTCAACGTTAAGGCAGGAATATACCTCTTATCTCTCGCAGATATCGATTAAGTAGCAGGCAAAATTGAGTTTTGGGTGGCAACCAGTCGAGGAAAAGGGTAACTTTAAATTCAGATTCGTGGCAATGAGAAACCGCTTTCAATGTCTTTCCCAAGAAGTCATGTCGACTCACAAATATTAAACAGAAGAAAGCTATGGAAAGTCGTAACCGCCTACCTTCTAAGGGAATAAATAATTGAGTTTCAGTTTAAACTTTCGATACAACTTTTATAGTGTGCTGCACCTACTTGTTACTAGTCACTTTTTCTTTTACTACCAGCTGCGTGGGTGTCCCCTGATTTTGGAAAGATTTGTAAACTAAAAATTTTTATACGTTATAATTTACGGTATATTTCTCTCTTGTATTTCATTAGCCCTTCACTCTTTTCCGTGTCATTTTTCTGTTTCTGTTCTTTTCTGTACATTATTTTTTTCCGTCTTTATTTATTCCGCCTCCATTGTTTTCTTTATTCAAATGTTTGCCATTCCCGATTAAAATTCTGTTTCTGCTATTCATTTCTTATTATTTGAACTTTTGTTCTGCTTCTTCCATTGCTAGTTTCACAGTCAAGCGCTTAATCTTTTCTGCTTGTCTGCTCTTCATAAATTAAAAAAATATCCCCCCGAAAACTTTTCAATGTGCAAAAATTGAAAACCAGTTAACATGCGAAAACTTCCCCAAACAGTATTTAAAAAAAAAAATACTAATTTCCTTCTGCCATTTTTCTTCTGTAAACTACGAAGTCGTAACAATAACGAGTATTTGTTTTGGGGAAAAAAACAAAAACGTATATAGCGTGCTATTTTCTTCCCTTCCTCTAATATATGTTGCCTCTATTTTCCAACAATAATTGGAATAATCAGTTGGCCAACGCTATTTGTTTTGACAGGCTCATTAATGGCACGTCAACTCAACTCCAGAAAATGACTAAAATGTAGCAATGTGGCTATGGGATTAAATAAATACATACAGGGTTAGCTGTTCAATTCCCAAATTCTCAAGCAATAAACACAAAGAATTACAAATATATTCGCTACCAAGTGATGGCCAGGGATGTTCTTGGTGTTAAGTTGAAATTCATCAAGGAAGGCGTCGTATTTTTATTAACCCAAGTACTTTCGATCCCCTCCAAGATCATCCTCAGGGGCGAATACTTAATGTAACTGTAATCGTTGTGATGGTAATTTTTGCAAACCCCCTGAACATGCTCTGTTATAATAATTTTAAAATTAACCGTTGTGGTTACAATGATTTGTAAACAAGCGTTCTCAATACAAAGGCTAATCAGATTTAGGAAAATGAAACATGGTGTTAAAAGTTAGTCAACTTAAATACATTTAAAAAATCGCTATTACAATCTACTATATATATATGATCGAAATAAAAGTGTAAAATTTAATATTACCAGACATATTAAAAAATAAAAAAATAAAAAAAACACAACAAGGGGGAAGCAACCGGTTTCGCACCCGCTCTTCAGGCTTCAACGGGAGATTCAAAATTAATGCAGTAAAAAATGTTCAATAGAGGAATTGGGGGGGGGGGGGAATTTACGTATATATATATATATATATATATATATATATATGCAGAAGGAACTAGAGACACATGACAGCGAGTCCCAAAAAGCACTCACGTTGTTTGCACAAAGAAGGCTTGCGGGACCTGATGTAAAGTGCCTCCAGAACCTTCAGATGAAATACAGAGTGTGACCGGGCCAACACGGTGAACCAGTCAACATTAAATTTGGCTGCACAATCTCTGCTATTTAAAAGATGTTCGCATATGGCGGAACTGTAGGTGTTCAGGACGAGTCCATTCAACGGCAGTTCCTTCTGCATATATATTGTGTATATATATATACGTAAATTTTTTTCCTCCCCGCCCCCAATTCCTCTATTGTACATTTTTTCTGCATTAATTTTGAATCTCCCGTTGAAGCATGAAAAGCGGGAGCGAAACCGGTTGCTTCCCCCTTGTTGTGTTTTTTTTTTGTTTTTTTTTTTTTTAATATGTCTGGTAATATTAAATTTTACACTTTTTTTTCGATCATTAAATTGTGTACCTACAAAATATCTTTAAATATATATATATATATATATATATATATATATATATATATATATATATATATATATATATGGAAAAACAAAAATTCGAATATGCAAGTATGCTGTTTTAATGTTGTTTCAAGAAACAACATTAAAACAGCACACTTGCATATTCTGATTTTTGTTTTTCCATATATTTTTCTTCACACTGCCGGATCTATATCCATATATCTGCTTGCATATATATATATATATATATATATATATATATATATATATATATATATAACATGAACATTGAATTTAACGTTCAGAGGCGACAAACTGTCTCATGCTAGACGCAATCACCAGGCAACACGTGTTGTTGTTTTTTTTCTCGACTATCTATATATACAAGTCAGTGATACATTCTGAACCGTATATGTAAATATAATGCACAACTGATCTGTATATATAAATAGTCGAGAAAAAAAACAGCATATGTGGCCTGATGATTGCGTCTAGCATGAAGCAGTCTGTCACCTCTGAGTGTTGACTTCAATGCTAATTTTTATATTTACATACGCCCTTTCTCTGATACTGCGCACTTTATCCTATAAATACATCATACCTTAACACTATATTTCTTCATATATATATATATATATACTAATATTATACTCGGTTGGTAACAAACCAGGATGGCACAATTTGCTAGTACATCAAAAGAAATTGGTATCCGAGGAAAAGATTGAAATAAGTAAGTACTAGAAACATCCGAATAGGGCGAAAAAAATCGTTCAATGCCGGTCAAGGAAGAAATAAAACTAGCTAATGAGTACATTTCCATATCTAATGACAAAATTGACGACGTTATGCACTGCCGCAAGTCGTTATTATATCATAATAACCAAAATTATACGATATGTTATGGATTAAGAAAGGAGATAGCGCCAACTTTGACATTCCTATGGGGCTATATGACGGAGCTGAATTGTACGAATTAGTAGAATGCCTTCTATTAAAGAATTTCTATGAGTATATTAACACAAGTAACTATGGTCTATATAGAGACGATGGTTTAATTACAGTAGATAAATGTACCCCCAGGTAAGGTGACATAATCCGTAAAAACTGCACTGGAGGTTCAATAAATTCGGATTTAAATTAGAGATACAAACGAGACTAAAAGCAACAGATTATTTAGACATTACATTTGACTTACGTAATGGCACAATTTCTCCATTGAGGAAAAAAGACAATCAACAACTCCATTACATCGACATATGTTCAAATCATACAAAGTATGTCTTAAAACAAATACCAAATGGAATTAGTTTTAGATTATCTACTAATTCATCCAGTACCAATATTTTTAATCAAAATAAACAAGATTCTGGAAGGGCCTTTGAAAATAGTGGACATAAAACTAAATTGACGTATATAGATACTTATAATTTCCCCAACAAGCTAGGTAAAAGAAAAAATAGTGTTAAAAAGATATGATGGTTCAGTCCTCCATATAACTTAGCCGTCACAACTAAAATAGGTAAAATATTTTTTTTTTAAATATTAAAAAAGAATTTCCTCCCGTCTAACGTATTGAACAAAATTTTCAATAGAAATTATATTAACTTTAGCTATAGTTGTATGCCTAATATGACTAACTTAATTAATAAATATAATAGGAAAAAATATAAACAAACCACACTCCAAATATAAACAAACCACACTCCAAATATAAACAAACCACACTCCAAATATAAACAAACCACGCCCCAGCCCTCCTAAATGTAACTGCAGAAATAAGGATGCCTGTCCACTTAAGGGCAGATGCCAAAAGGAACGTGTAGTTTATAAGGCCGAAATACATAGAAACAAACCTAATATTGATTATGAGAACAATAAAATTTATATAAGATCCACCAAAGGTACACTATTTACATTATTCGGACTACTGTCCTCATCTTTGTCTCCATATTTATTACAACGTTTCGGCCGTTGTACGCTACTGCCTTCTTCGGGTGGTTGGAATGACGAACTGAAAACTTTATTTCGCTCACTGGGGTAAACTGTTCTAGTTCCACGTGCCATGTTTAATGGATGTCAGTTATCAGTTATCTCCTGTTAATTCCCCCTCCAAGTTCTCCACTGCCTTAACCGGGTATTGAACTCACACTCTTTGGGTCCTGTCACTAGATCTAATCAACGCCTTTATCCACTGTACCATGTGTCCTCAAGGCAGTGGAGATCATCTGAAGAAGGCCGGAGCGTACAACGACCAAAACGTTGTAATAAATATGGTGACAAAGATGAGGACAATAGTCCGAATAATGTAAATAGTGTATATAATACCTCATCTCAAAAATATGGACAGCCACCAAAGGTAATTTTTAAAACGCTACTATAACGATATAAGTAACTCTAAACATAAAAATTATAAACACAGCACTAGCTTCTCTACATATATATGTAATATTATACAAGAAGATGAAACAAGCCCCATTTTAAATTGGGAAATGATAAACAAAAATGTCATAAGTATAAAGCAGGCCACAAATATTGTTTATTATGTATGGAGGAAAATAACGTGGATTATCATAGTTCTCCACAGCTTCCTGTCCCTTGTATCTCATAGCAATGTTTGTCTTTTTGCTATCTATCCGAAACCTTGTTCTGCCAACATTTACACAATCTGGTGGGTTATTCTCGGTTTTCAACTGTCCCTCTTGCCTTCAACCTGTCCTGTGAGTTCTACATTTTCCGAGCCATCTTTCTTCATTTTTCTACCCTATAAATTTCAACTGTCGCTTCGTGAGTCTACGCATATGTTTCCTTTTGTTTCCATGTTCCTTAAAACTTAGTTGTTACTCATATCGTTCAGTCCATGGTATTCTCAGCATCCTTTTATACAAACACACTTACTTCAGCTTTTACTGTCTTGAAGAAGAACCAATAATTCATTATAGTCATTACTCTTTTCTTTTGTTTGTAAAGAAATTTTCGA